>PVKM010010537.1:0-34759 GCA_004027735.1 Carollia perspicillata | reverse complement strand
AAAAAAAAAAAAAAAAAAAAAAAAAAAAAAAAAAAAAAAAAAAAAAAAAAAAAAAAAAAAAAAAAAAAAAAAAAAAAAAAAAAAAAAAAAAAAAAAAAAAAAAAAAAAAAAAAAAAAAAAAAAAAAGCTAAAGAAGTTCATCACCACCAAACCAGTATTATATAAAATGTAGTCTTCTTTAAGAAGATAAAAAGATTTAAAATGAACAATAAAATGTCAACAAATGCATGTCTATCAACAATTGAATCTAAAACATAAAATAAATCAACAAGCAGAATAGAAATGGATTCATAGACAGAATATTTTGACAGGTGCCAGTAGGAAGCTTGATAGGGGAGATGAGTGAAAAAGGTGAAGAAATTAAAAAGTACAACTTGATTATTACAAAATTGTCATGGGGATGTAAAGTACAGCATAGGGAATATAGTCAATAATATTCTAATAGCTATGTATGTATCATATGGGTGCAAGACTTATCAGGATAATCACTCATTAAATTATGTAATGTCCAATCACTGTGGTACACACCTGAAACTAATATAATAATGTATGTCAACTGTAATTGAAAGATTAAAAAAATGAGTAATAAAAAAAATACTGCCCTGACCAGCATAGCTCAGTGGGATGGGCATCATCCTTCAAAATGAAAGGTCAAATGTTCAATTCCTGGTCAGGGCACAGGTCTGGGTTGCAGGCTAAGTTGAGGGGTGTGTGAGAGGCAACCAATTGATGTTTCTCTCACACACTGATGTTTCTAGCCCTCTCTTTCCCTCTTCATTCCCCTCTCTCTATAGGTAAATAAGTAAAATCTTAAAAAAAGAAAGAATTACAGGCAGCTTCTAGAAGCTAACCAAGGCAAGGAAACAGATTCTCTCCTTGAGAGTCAAGAAGGAATACAGTCCTGCTGACTAATTATGGCCTTCTTACCTCCAAAACTGTAAGACAATAAATTTGTGTTGTTTTAAGTAACCAAATTGTTACAAATTTGCTTCTTTCAGCAGCAATAGTGAACTAATACACATGGAGTATGCAAAGAAAAGCTAGGCAGTGTGGTGGATGTGAAAAAAGTATGGAGGTGAGTAGTACAGGATGATGAGATGAAGTTAGAGGATCAACAGGAACCAGAGGGATTAGAGCCTTTTAGTCAATGGCTGGATCTTGGCTTTTACTCTAATGTAGGGGACTATTGGGGCATATAAAGCAGAAGAGTAAAATTATTTAACTTACCTTATAAAAGACTTACTTGCTGCCATGAATAGACAGGAAAGTAATGGGTAACATAAATAAAGATGATTATGGGCATACCCAAATCTGGGCATCCATGAGGAACCAACATCAGAGGCTTAACACTACAGAGTGAAATAGACTTCACTTAGTGAACCATCCATTCACTAAACAAACAAACAAACAAACGAATAACAAGGACAAGCTCTGAGTGTGGGGGAGTAGGAGACCAGTACACAGAGGTGCTACAATTTGCATCTAAAATGTCCATTGTCAACAAAAGATATGAATTATGCAAAGAAACAGGAAAGTATGACCTGTACACAAAAAAAGAACAAAAATGTCCAATTAAAAAAAAAAACTAAGGGAAACCATGTTTAAAGAAGTGAAAAAAGAACACCTTGTACTCCAAGATGGCATCAATCATACCATTGAAGGAGAAGAGACTCATGAATGTCAAACTAGGGGAATTGCCAAACTGGATACCAATGTGGGATGCCATCCCTAAAGGCATCCCTGGAGCATTTCAAAGAGGTTACTACTGGTATTACAACAAGTATGTCAATGTGAAAAAAGGGAGTGTTGCTGGAGATTCTGCAGTGCTGGCACCAATACTTTTGAACTACTGCTGTTCTTATAAGGAACTCAAACATGAGGGGCAACACAAGTACCATTGAAGAAGACCCAGTGTGGACTCCATATTACTGACCATTATCTTTGCACAGCACCTCTGAATCTTTTTATATTATAATTAACACCTAATAAAATATGGCTAGTAAAAAAAGGTGATAATGCTACTGTCACATTGAATAGACATAACAATAAAGAGATAGAAATTACAATGGTACCTCGGTACACATTAATTCACTGTGGAACTTGTGATGAGTGCTGAAACTAATGAGCACCAAACTGTTCACAAGCGACTATGAGACTGAAGTGTCGACCTCTGTTTCAGTGCAAGACAGGGGCACTGAGTGCCAAGCAAGTGTCAAGTGCTGAAACATTTTTTTTCTCATCAAAATGTGACAAGGACTTCCACCCAAGATGGAGGCATAGGTAGATACACTTTGCCTCTTGACAAAATCAAAAAAATGACAACAAATTTTAAAAACAAAAATTAACCAGAACTGCCATAAAACTGAACTGTATGGAAGTCTGACAACCAAGATGTTAAAGAAGACACATTCATCCAGACCATTAGGAGAGGTGGAGATGGGCAGTAGGGTGGAGAGGACTCACAGCAAGGTGGTAGCTGGAGGACAAGGGTGGGCAAGGCAGTGCTGGTGGATGAGGTGAGGCAGCAGCTGGTGGAGCAGTCAATCCAACATTGGCATGCAGATAAACTGGGAAGAACAACTGGAGAGCAAGACAGACCATGCAACCCAGGGTTCCAGTGTAGGAAAATAAAGCCTCAACACCCTTGACTAAAAAAAAAATCTGTGAGGGTTGAGGTGTCAGGAGAAACTCCCATCTTCACAGGAGAGTTTGTTGGAGGGACCCACAGTACACAAAACCTGGAAATTAGTGCCAGAAGGGCCCAATTTGTTTGTGGGTGGCAGAGAAAGGGACTTAAAGATGGCAAAGATATGAGCAAGCAGCATTGTTCCCTGCCTGACCCCTACTTCACATACAGTGCCACAACGCAGGAACATGGGTTGCCTTACACTGACAAATACCTAATACTTCACCATTTACACCATAACAGGTGCACCAAGACAAGAAAATATGGCCCAAATGAAAGAACAGATCAAAGCTCCAGAAAAAATACAAATAAGCAATGAAGACATAGCCAACCTACCAGATGGAGAGTTCAAAACACTGGTATTCAGGATGCTCACAGAAATGGCTGAGTATGATCTCAACACAGGAAAAGGTGAAGGCTATGAAAGGTGAAATAAAGGAAAATGTACAGGGAACCAACAATGACGGGAAATAAAACAGGACTCAAATCAATGGTTTGGAGCAGAAGGAAGAAATAAACATTCAACCAGAACAAAATCAAGAAACAAGAATTCAAAAAAAAATGATGAGAGGCTTAGGAACCTCTGGGACAACTTTAAACATTCCAAGATCTGAATTGTAGGGGTGCCAGGAGAAAAGAAAGAACAAAAATCTGAAAACCTATTTGAAAAAATAATAAAGGAGAACTTTCCCAATCTGACAAAGGAACTAGAATTCCAGGAAGTCCATGAAGCTCAGACTCTGAAAGAAATTGGCCCCAAGGAAGCACACATGAAGGCACATCATAATTACATTACCCAACGTTAAAGATAAGGAGAGAATCTTAAAAGCAACAAGATAATAGGGGACAGTTATCTACAAAAGAGTTCCCATAAGACTAGCAACTGATTTCTCAAAAAGAAACCTTGCATGCTGGAAAAGGGGCTGGAAAGAAGTATTCAAAGTCCTGAAAGGCAAAGACTTACATCCAAGATTACTCTATCCGGCGAAGCTATCATTTAGAGTGGCAAGGCACATAAAGTGCTTCCCAGATAAGTTCAAGTTAAAGGAGTTCATCATCATCAAGCCCTTATTATAGGAAATGTTAAAGGGACTTATCTAAGAAAAAGATCATCAAAACTATGAACAGTAAAATGACAACAAACTCACAACTATCAACAACTGAACCTAAAAAAATACAAAATCAAAAACAGACTAAGCAAACAACTAGAAGAGTTACAGATCCACAGAAATACAAATCACATGGAGGGTTAACAGTGGGGAAAGGATGGGGAAGAATGGGGAAAAACATATAGAGAATAAGAAGCATAAATGGTAGGTACAAAATAGACAGGGTGAGGTTAAGAACAGTATGGGAAATGGAGAAGCCAAAGAATTTGTATGTGTGACCCATGGACATGAACTAAGTTCGGGGACTGCTGGTTGGGGGTGGGGGTGGTACAGAGTGAATGGGAATAAAAAGGAGAAAAAAAATGGGACAACTGTAATAGCATAATCAATAAAATATATTTTAAAAAAGAAAAATTAAAGAAATCAATGAATGAATAAATAAATAAATAAACATCATATGATATAAATAGTTTTCCACAAAAAAAAATGTGATGTATACAGGGTTTGATGAGGTCTGAAGCTGATGAGTACTGAAGTATGACTACATTTTTAAAAACAACAAAAGGAACATTCTAGAGTTTTAAACTATGATATCAGGAATGAAAATTTCCTTGAAAGAGCTTAATAGTAAGTTTTAGCTAAGAGAAGGAACAATTACCAAGTTTGAAGATAGGTTTATACAGAGTATGTAATCTGAAGAAAAGAGGGAAAAATAATGTGGAAAAATGAAGAGCACCTCAAAGAAAAATGGGACACCACTTGCACACCACATGGGCAAAATGAAATTATCAGGAGTGGAGAGAGAAAGGAGCTGAAAAATATTTGGAAAAAATCATGGTTGAAAATTCTCAAGCATATTTAAAAATACTAACCTAGACATCTAGGAAGATTTAAGGATTCCAAGTAGAATAAGCTCAAGAGGATTCACAAATCCTTTGTAGAAAAAAATGCTAAAAGTCAAAAAGGAGAAAACCTTGAAAGATACATGAGAAAAACAACTCATCACTTACAAGGGAACCACAATAAGACTTACAGCTGATTTACCTGAAGAAACAATGGAAGCCAGAATGCAGTGGGATAACATGTTCAAAGTGCTCCTTGGAGAAAATTGTCAACTAAAACCTTTGTATCTAACAAAGCTATCTTTCAAAACTGAAGATAAAATACATTCCAGATAAACAAAAATGGAGAGAACTTGTAGCAGATGACCTGTTGTACAAGAATAATAAAGGCATTTCTTCCAGCCAAAAGCAAGTGACCCTAGACAGTAATTCATACCCACAATGTGCATGACTTTTGAAAATATTTTGTTAAGTAAAAGAAGTCTGATACAAAGGTCACATATTACTTGATGCTGTTTGTATGACATATCCAGAATAGGTAAATCCATAGAAACAGAAAGTATATTGGTAATGGAGCTGGAGGGAGGGAGAAGTTGAGTATAACTGATTAGTGGGTACAGAGTTTTCTTTTAGAATGATAAAAATTTTTTTGAAGTAGATAGAGATGGAGGTTGCAAAATATTATAAGTGCACTAAATTCCATTAAATTGTTCACTTCAGAATAGTTTATTTTATGTTATGTGAATTTCATCTCAATAAAAATTGAATCAGGCAGTCAGAAGATGGCAGCAAGGTAGGTGGGAGTGGGGCCTATTTCCTCCTGTGCACAGGTGGAACACCTAGCTGATCTTCTGAGGAACAGAGTTAACAGTCAATGGTATCCCAGCACATATGAAGGTTGGAGGCTGAAATTGTAGACAATATTAAAAAACAGATATTAAATATTAAATTGTAGACAATATTAAAAAACAGATATTAAATATTAAAGTGTAGACAATATTAAAAAACAGATTTTATTAAAAATCCTCCCAACACCATAGGAAGGGAGAAAAGCAAAACCCAACCCCCTTCAGCCTGTGGCAGCCAGAAAGACCAGCAGAACTCACATGGCTGATTTAAAGTCAGCATGAAACTTTTCTTTCTTTTATTTTGTATTTTATTATTTATTTAATTATTTTTTCCACCAAGTGAGACAATAAGACCAGGAGCTGTGAAAGGACCAGAGTCAGACCCAAAGAGGGATCACATGGTTAATCCAAACAACTGAGAAACAGACAAATTTCATATTGCTAGTCCAGAAAACTTGCATGTTATTGTTTATTTGTATTATTATTTTAAATTATTTTTACTTCCTTTATTCGTGTTTTTTATTTCTCTTCTCTTTAGTTTTCTTCATTTTCTTTGTTTAATTGCATTATTTGACTGTTTTTCCTTGTTTTCTCTTTTATACTGTATTTTTAATGTTCCTTCTTTCACTTCACTTGTGTTCCAATAGCACACTACTAGGTCATGTACTTCCTATTCTCATTATTCAGATCATATAGTTTCTGTCATATGATTGTTATTCCAGTATTGATGTAAATAAGTGTTATTCAATACAATCATAAATACTACACAGCACCACTCCCAGAACTTAGCCCATTCCACTGTCCTCCAGAACTTTATTACTCACTACACCTACTTTCTGTCCTTTACTCTCATTATATCTCACAATCTGACTTCCCACAAGCTAACTGTTTTATGAATTCAACTCACAATCCTTCCCCCCTCTAACAAGACTTATCTTTCCCCTGCCCTTTCTAAAATGTGGCTAGTTGGGTGAAATATCATAGTTAACACTATAATTTTACAAAGGATCTCCTATCTCTTCTCTACAGATTAGTACTTTAAATGTCGTAGAATACACTCCCACTATCTTAATCTATTTTGCCTTCCCCCTATAACTGATCACATAAAAGAGTAGGTGGGATCTGTGAACACCAATATACCCACTGGAAAAGGGAACCCACCAACAAAAAGACCACCAAGAGATATAAAGGAAGATGGCAGAGGAATGAGTGGAAGCCAAAGAAACCTCCACCCAGGACCAATCTGGAATTACAACTAAATGGTGGAGAAATTACCCAGAACAAACAACTGAACAATAGTGAGAATGAAACCTCAAAACCTTAAACAGACAGAAGAATTGGCTTCAACACAACCTGTCCACAGCAGCACAACAGCATATAAGACATGGTGGTGGGGTGATCCTCAGCTAACCAACTGGATGGAAGGGACCACCAAAGAAAGACCTAGCAACAATCAAAACCCAAATACATCCAGACAGCTAACATAAATGACAGCCCAAGAACAGCAAATTCAGGAGATCAAGAAGACTGCACCACTGAATCTCACAGGTCTGCTCCATAGAAGTTCATACCACAAAACCATGGAGTTAGAATAGATCAATTTAAGAAGCTGAGGCTAACAAGAAAAGTCTCACAAACAATGGGAAGACAAAGAAACAATCCCCAAATGAAAGGAAAGGAGGAAGCCTCAGAAAGAATGCTTAATGAAATAGAAGCAAGTCAGCTATCAGATATTGAGTTCAAAGCAATGGTTATCAGGAAGCTCAATGAGCTCACAGTGAATTACCAGAAACTACAGGGAAACTACACTAAACTCATTACAAACTGTATCAACATGAAAAAGGAAATAGGAACTGTCAACAAGGACCAAGAGGAAATGAAGAATACAATTTCTGAATTGAAAACACAGTAGAAGGAATCAAAAGAAGGATCGATGAAGCAGAAGATTGGATCAGTGAGCTGGAGGACAAAGTAGGAAAAAAACACCCAGCAAGAGCAAGAAAAGGAAAACAGGCTCGGAAAGAATGAAGAAGTCTTAAGGGAAATGCAGGACAACATGAAATAGCATAATATCCGTATAATAGGAATACCAGAAGGAGAAGAAGAGCGAGGGATAGAAAGCCTGCTTGAAAAGTAATGATGCAAAAACTACTGTAATTTGATGAGAGGAAAAGTCATACAAATCCAGGAAACATGGAAAGTCCCAATCAAGAGGAGCCCAAAGAGGCCCACTTCAAGACACATCATAATTGGCCCTGGCTGGTGTAGCTCAGTGGATTGAGTGTGGGCTGTGAAGCAAAGGGTTGCGGTTCGATTCCCAGTCAGGGCACATGCCTGGGTTGCAGGCCAGATCCCCAGTGGGGGCCAAGTGAGAGGCAACCACACAATGATGTTTCTCTCCCTCACTTTCTCCTTCCCTTCCCTGCTCTCTAAAAATAAAGAAATAAAATATTTTTAAAAAGACACATCATAATTAAAATTTAAAAAATTTAAGACAAAGAGAGAATGTTAAAGGCAGCAAGGGAGTAACAGGAAGTAACATACAAGGGAGCCCCTAAAACTGACAGCTGACTTCTCAATTGAAACACTACAAGCCAGAAGGGAATGGCAAGAAATATCCCAAGTAACGAAAAACAATGACCTGCAACCAAGGCTACTCTATCCAGCAAGGTTATCAGTTTTAATGGAAGGCAAAATAAGGGTCTCCCAGACAAAAGAAGCCTCAAAGAATACACCTCCTCCAAACCAGCACTAAAAGAGATGTTAAAGGGTCTGCTTTAAAAAAGGAAAAAAGAGTGAGGGAGAGACAGGAATACAGTTAAGAAGGAAGTACAATGGCAATGGAAAGTACCTATTGATAATAATCATAAATGTAAATGGATTAAATGCTCCAATCAAAAGACATAGCATAGCTGAATGGATAAGAAATCATGATCCACATACATGCTGCCTACAAGACATTCACCTCGGAACAAAAGACCTATACAGACTGAAAGTGAAGGGCTGGAAAAAAATATTCCAATCAAATGGACAGGAAAGAAAACCCAGGATAGCAATACTAATATCAGACAAAATAAACTTCAAAACAAAGGACTTAAAAAGAGACCTAGAAAGACAATTCATAATACTTAAGTGAAGAATCCATCACAAAGACATAAATATTGTAAATATATATTCACCCAACATAGGAGCACCCAAATACATAAAGGAAATCTTGGAGGACTTCAAGAAAGATATCAACAGCAACACAATTATAGTAGGGTATTTCAACACCCCACTGTTAAAAATGGACAGATCTTCCAAAGAAAATATCAACGAAGATATTGTGGCATTGACCAACACCCTAGATGAAATGGACTTAACTGATATATCTAGAGAGAGAGCCCTTCATCCAAAAGAAGCTAAATACACATTCTCTTCAAATGCACATAAAATATTTTCAAAGATAGACCACATGATAGAACACAAAATAAGCCTCAACAAATTCAAGAAAATTGAAATTATCAAGCACTTTTTCTGAATACAAGAGACTGAAACTAGAAATCAACCTCAAGGAAAAAACTCAAAAACACTTAAACTCATAGAGATTGAATAGCATGCTATTAAACAATGAATGGGTCAAGAATGAGATCAAGGAAGAAATAAAAAGTTTCTGGAAACAAATGAAAATGAACTCACAACAACAGTCCAAGACTTCTGAGACACAGCAAAGGCAGTCCTGAGAGGGAAGTTCTTAGCAATACAGGCCTACCTAAAGAAGATAGAAGCATTTTAAATAAAAAAACCAACTCTATCTCTACAAGAACTGGAAGAACAACAACAAACAAAGCCCAGAGCAAGTAGAGGAAGGAAATAACCAAGATTGGAGCAGAATTAAGCAACATAGAGAACAAAAGCACAATTCTAAGGATTAATAAATCCAGGAGCTGGTTCTTTGAAAAGATAAAGAAAATCAACAAGCCTTTGAGCAGACTCATAAGAGAGAGAGAGAGAATAAAAAAAATCAGAAATGAAAGAGAGATTACAACTAATACCACAGAAATACAAAGGATTATAGGAAATTACTACAAAGAACTATATGCCAAGAAATTTGAAAAGCTATGTGAAATGGACATTCTAGAACAATAGAATCTTCCAAAATTGAGTGAAGAAGAAGAAGACATCATGAACAAACCAATAACAGATGAGGAAATTTGAAGCAGTAATAGAAAAACTCCCCACACACAAAAGCCCTGGACTGCATGGTTTTTACAGGACAATTGTACAAAGCATTTAAGGAAGAGCTAACGCCTATGCTTCACAGACTATTCCAAAGAATTCAAGAATAGGGAAGACTTGCAAACTCTTTTATAAAGCCAGCCTCATCCTAATCCCAAAACCAGACAAAGACACAACAATGAATAAAAAAAAACAGACCAATATTGCTGAGGAACATACATGCTGAAATCCTCAGCAAAGAACTGGCAAATCACATCCACCAATACATCAGAAGGTTCACACACCATGACCAAGTGGGATTCATCTCACAGATGCAATGATGGTACAGTATTGCATTTGTACAATACAAATGTAAGGACTTGAAACAAAAGGAAGAAAAAATGTCCAACCAGAACAGAATGAAGAAATAAGAATTCAAAGCAAGGAGTGAGGGCTTTGGAAACTCTGGGACAACTTTAAATGCTCTAACATCAGAGTCATAGGGGTGCCGAAAAAAGAAGAACAAGAGCAAGACATTGAAAACTTATTTGATTAAATAATTAAGGAAAACCTCCCCAATCTGCTGAAGGAAATAGACTTCCAGGAAGTCCAGAAAGCTCAAAGAGTCCTAAAGAAATTGGACCCAAAGAGGAACACACCAAGGCACATCATCATTAAGCTAACCAAGGTTAAAGATAAAGAGAGAATCTTAAGAGCAGCAAGAGAAAAGAAGAGAGTTACCTACAAAGAAGTGCCCATGAGAGTATCAGCTGATTTCTCTAAAAAAACCTTACAGGCAAGAAGGAGCTAGAAAAAAATATTTGAAGTCACCAAAGGCAAGGACCAATATACAAGATTACTCTATCCAGCAAAGCTATCATTTAGAATGGAAGGGCAGATAAAGTGCTTCCCAGATAAAGTCAAGTAAAAGGACTTCATCATTATCAAGATCTTTTTATATGAAATGTTAAAGGGACTTACCTAAGGAATAGAAGATCAAAAACTTTGAACAATAAAATGACAACAAGCTCTCAACTATCAACAACTGAGCCTAAAAAAGAAAACAAAAACTAAGCAAACAACTAGAACAGGAACAGTATCAGAGAAATGTACATCACATGGAGGGTTTTCAGTGGGAAGTGGGAGGGGAAGACTGGTGGTGGAAGGAACAGGGAATAAGAATCATAATTAGCAGGCATAAAATACATGGGCAGAGGTTAAGAATGGTATAGGAAACAGAAAACTCAAAGAACTTATATATATAATCCATGGACATGAACTAAGAGGAGAAATTCTGGAGGCTAGGGAGGTGCATGGCAGAGGGGAGATAAAGGGAAAATTTTGGAAAAAGTGTAATAGCATAATCAATAAAATATACTTAAAAATAAAACACCAATGACATATTTCACAGATACAGAACAAACATTTGAAAAAATTATAGGACTCATAGGAATAATAAGAATCATAGGAATCATTTATAGGAATTATAAATGACCCCAAATTAAATATTTCATCCTTGGATCTACCTTCTTTGGGACTCTCTGACCTTCCTGGACTTCCTGGGCATCTATTTCCTTTGCCAGACTGGCGAAGTTCTCCTTTATTATTTGTTCAAATAAGTTTTCCACTTGGTGCTCTTCCTCTTCTCCTTCCAGTACCCCTATAATTTGGATGCTGGAACATTTAAAGATGTCCTGGAGGTTCCTAAGCCTCTCCTCATTTTTTTTGCATTCTTGTTTCTTTATTCTCTTCTGTTTGGTTGTTTCTTTCTTCCTTCTGGTCCACTCCATTGATTTGAGTCCCAGTTTTCTTCCCATCACTATTCGTTCCCTGTACATTTCCTTTCATTTCATTTATCATCACCTTCATTTGTTCATCTAATTTGCAACCCAAATCAATCAATTCTGTGAGCATCCTGACCACCAGTGTTTTGAACTGTGCATCTGATGGGTTGGCTATCTCTTGGTTGCTTAAAAGTATTGGCTCTGGGGCTCTGAGCTGTTTTCCTGTTTGAGTCATATTTGGTCAGGTGGCGCCTGTTACATAAGTATGGCGGAGCCTCAGGTGTTTACCAGGGTGGGGCAACCTAGTCGCCAGGTTGTGACGCTATCTGTTGGGGCCAGGTCAGAGAGGGAACAATGGTGCCTATTCCATACTCTCTCAGATTTGTGTCCCCTCTGCTGCCTCCCACAAGCAAACTGGGGCCCCTGGTGCTGGTTCCCAGGTGGGCAGGACTATGCACACTCCAGAACCCTGTGGGTCTCCCCAACAACCTCTCCTGTGAGGCTGGGGGTCTCTCCTGGCACCTTTTCAATCGGTGTTTGTAGGCTTTATTTCCCATTGCTGGGGCCCTCGCTGTGCAGTCCATCTCACTGCCCGTTCTTCCCTAGTTTATCTGCATGTGAATGTGTGTACGTGGTCGGCCAACCACCCTGCATGCTCTCCTCATCTCCTCCCCATGCACCTGGGGTCTGCAAGCTCCACGCCATCTACACTCCCTGCCACTCCCGGGTCTGCCAGCCACCACCTTTTCCTCCCGCATTCCCTCTCCACTGACTGCTGACTCCACCCATCTTACCGGCCTGGTTAAATGGTTGTTGGACTTCCGTAGTTCAATTTTCTGTGTTCTGGTTGTGTCATTGTTTGTAAGTCTTTGTTGTCCTTAATCTTGGTTGTGCAAGGAGGCACAATGTTTCCAACTACACTTCCATCTTGGCCGGAAGTACCTTCTTGTCTCTAACTGCTTTTTTTCTTGAAGCTCTTAAGATTTCTTCTTGTATTTAAGCTTTGCCATATTAATTACAATGTCTTAGTGTGGGTCTTTGGGTCCATCTCTATGGGACTCTCTGTGTTTCCTGGACTTGTGTGTCTTTTTCATTCACCAAATTGAGAAAGTTTTCAGTCATTATTTCTTCAAATGTGTTCTTGATCCCTTGCTCAGTGTCTTCTCTTTCTGGTAGCCCCATGATGCGGATGTTGTTACACTTCATGTTGTCCCAAGAGTTTCTTAAACTCTTCTAGTTTTTAAAAATTCTTTTTTCTTTCTGATGCTCCTTTTGTGTATTTTTTCTACCATGTCTTCCAAATCACTGATTCAACCTTCTGCTTCTTTAACCCTATTGTTTATTTCTTCCAGTGTAGATTTATTTCATTTATTGCATTCCTTATTTCTGACTGGTTATTTGTTATAATTTCTATGTCTTTTTTCATGCTGTTGAGCAACATCACCATCGTTACTCTAAATTCTATATGTGATATTGCTTTTATCCATTTCATTTAATCCTTCTTTTAGAGAAACCTCTTGTTCTTTCAGTTGGGACCTGTTTCTTTGTCTTCCTATTTTGGTTGTATCTCTGTGTTTATTTCTATGTATTAGGTAGATCTACAAAGACTCTGATGTAGAACTATGTCAGATGCTGCCTGTGACTTGCCCTGGCCCTTCTCATTAGATCTATTAGCAATATTCAGCTTGTGGCTCTCTCATTTGAGCCTGGATGTGTCCAGAGAGAACCCAGTAGTGTACCAAGGCTAACTTTACCAGTATTGGACCTGGGGGAGAGTAAGCTAAAGTCTCAAAGCTTCCAGAGATCAACCTCTGCCTGCAGGCATTCTGTTAGGCTTAATCAATGAAATTCTCCCAGCTGCACTCCTCAGTCGCCTGGCTTAAGCTGTGTGTGGTGTGGTGAGAGTGATCTTTGCAGCTATGGCTATTGCATCCTCCAGGATGAGGCTTCTGTGCCTGACAAAGATGGCTTCTGCAGTTTGGGGAATGATGGAGCACAGGGATCCTAGCAGCTGACCCGTGAGCTCTTTCCCTAGACACACCAATTCCAGACTCTCCTCATATGGCACTAGTCTGCTCTGCCCTCTCTCTGCTAGAGTCCAATGTAAGTGGATGCAAATGAAATGTACGTTGGACCTTCAAGGGCCTTTCTGGAACTCTAGCCCTCTCTCCCTGGTGGACAGAAACCATGCTGCTTTTTACAGCTGGATATTGTTTGGGCTCCTTTCTCGGTTCTGGTTCCCTAGGATAGGGAAATCAGCTTGGGATTTAGACCCCACACTTCTCAGGGAGAACCTCCTCAGCTACTTTAATTTCCCTCTGGAATTTCAACTGCCACCTGTGTGGCCCTGCCAGCCTTCTCGTGCTTCTGCACTTCTACCAGTCTTGCTATGGTGATTGGTTTCTTCTGTAAGTGCTTGGTTATAAAGTCTCTTTCCAGCTAGTGTTCAGTTGGTTTTTCAGGATAATTTTTCTATATTTTGTCTATAATTGCATTTGGTCCTAAGAGGTTGTTAGTATAGTTCCCACCTACTCTACTGCCATCTTGGGTCTTCCCATATGAATTTTTAAAACAATATCAACATGACCTAGTAGCACATCATGAAATTTTGATATTATTTATTCTGAAATAAACTACGCAGAAAGAAACTGGTTATTGGTATAAATAAATTATTGCCTACAAAACATGTTAGTGTGGACAGTATCCCTCTTCATTTGGAGTGGAAATTTTGATATGCAAAAAAAAAAAATGTTCTGCATTGTTACAATACAACAAATCCTGAATAAAAGATAAGACACTTTCTACAGGAGGGAAGCCCTCTGTGAAGCTGCTAACAAAGGCTCACTGTTTGAGCTTCTCTGGTATGATGGTCTCAGTCTCACTGAAGTGGACAGTACCCAAGGACCCTACTGGCTTTGCAATCAACATTAGAGTAAGGAGACTTGGAAAGCTTACAAGCTCAGAAACCTATGATCACAGCCAGCTGTTTTTTATCTGCTGTTTCTATACTTACAGTCCTCAGTTTCTCACTCTTGATTAGGTGCCTCAGCAGGCCAGGTAGAGAGCTGTGGCCAGAGGAGTTTTGTAATGTTATGCCACCTTACAGAGACAGTCAACAGGCCTTTCTCTTGTATAAACTGAAAAATGCAGCTCAGCCCACCAGAAAGATATTCCAAAAGAGTAACATGGGCACTAGTTGCACCCTCCTCCTGGTGCCTTTGTTAATGGATTCAAATAATCTGTGACATGTATCATTCTGTATTTGCATGGAAGTTATGTTTTTATCTTTTTGTAAATTAGATGGACAGTTTTGAAGACCACATCAGAAGCCTGGCAAAGAAACCTAACAGAGCAACAGAGCTGTGCTTCCTGAATGTGTCTCAGGGCAACAGAAATGTTGGAGCTGGATCCCAGAGTGAATTCCATTGAGTGATCCATTCCTATTGGGGTATGTGGATTCCATTCTCATGGGGTAAAAAAGATGAAAAAAATCTGGATTTTTCATTTTCTTTCTGTCCATTTGTGAGCTCACCTCCATCAAAAAGATATATTGGTTTCCCTGGGAAAGGGAATGAATTTATAAGAGTTAGAGCACTGCATTGTTATCTTTCTGTGTTTATTTTCATTGTGGCTAAACCCATAAAATAAAAGCTTTAGGAGGTCTTCCCTGTGTTCTCAACTGAGAAATTTTATCTCCCATGATATTGGCATGAAATATTTTCTTAAATCATGCCCACAAGTTGATGAGTGGATAAAAAACTGTGGTACATTTAAACAATGGAATACTATGCAGGAATAAAAAAGAAGAAATTCCTACCTTTTGAAACAGCATGGATGGAACTAGAGACTATTATGCTAAGTGAAATAAGCCAGAGGCATAGAATCATGGAATAGACTGAGAGCTGTAAGAGGGGCGAGGGAAGGTGGAAACTGACTAAAAGAAGGTGAAGGGATTAGTCAAAAAACATACATAACTCATATGGACAATGATGGATATGGACAATGGTATGGGGATTGACTATGGAAGTGGGGCATAGGCTAGATGGAGGGAGGCAAAGAGGGAAAAACTGGGACAACTATAATACCTTAAACAATAAAATATTTTTAAAGGTAAAACAATGAAGAAAATTCTTTATAAAAATAAATTATAAAACATGTTTTAAAACACTAAAAACAGCAAACAAAAAGAATCAACTAGGAAAAAAAAAAGAGTGTATTCATTGCTCTGGCTGAAGTGGCTTAGCTGGTTGGAGCATCATCCTACAACTGAAATATTGCAAGTTCAATCCCCAGACAGGGAATATACCTAGGTTGTGGATCCGATCCTTGATTATTGGTCCTCATCCTTGATCCCCAGTCTGGGTACGTATGATCCCTTATCTGTCACATATGTGCATCAACTAATCAATGCTTTTCTCTTCCATTGATGTTTCTCTCTCTAAAAACAATGAAAAAATGTCCTCAGATGAGGATTAAAAACTATCAATTGTTAATTTATTAGATTATAAAGTCTCTTGCAGTAAAAAAAATTCTGATTGGTCTATAGAGGATGAAGAGGATAAAGAGTGCTTAATAAATTTAATATTCCCAGAATTCCAAGAAATATAGAAAATAAATTATCAATGCTTTAAATGTGCAAATCTCTTAACAGAAAATCTTGCTCCCTTAAAATCTACCTCTTATAGCCACTTTTCTATAAAAAAAACTAAGTTAACATAATCAAAGTAATTTAAAAAGCATAGTAGGTTAAGCTTAGTTTAAAAACAGCTAAAGCTGAACTGAACACAAGCTGGAGAGAAGTTTTATAAACATGGACACAGAAGAAACCACTTCACCACAACAAGACTGGTAGGCAGTGCAGAGGAGACACAAGAGGACTGTTTGAGCTCCCATATGTGGCAGCTGAGATCCCAAAGGGATATTTCAGTAGCCGGGGGGTTCCTCCTCAGAAGTGTAAGGTTTAAACCCCAAACTGGGCTCCCCAGCCTACAGTAACAGAACTGGAAAGGAATCGAGATAACATCCAGCTGTGAAAAGCAGCAGGGTATCTGTCTGCCAGGAAGAGATAGCTAGCCATACAGAGACCCTTTTGAGGGCCAACACACAAAATTTTGTTTGCAGCCAATTACCTGGGACTCTGGCAGAGGCAGGGCAGAGTGGACTAGAGACACTTGAGGAGAGTCTGGGGCTGGTGGCTGTGAGGAGAGGACGGAGGAATAGCTACCACAATCCCTGTGCTGAGTCATGACCCATACTGCAGAGACCATCTTTCTCAGCTAAAGTTCTCCTTTCCAAGTGGCATCAGCATGAGGGGAAGTAATAGCCCTACCTGCAGGAATTGCTCTGTCCCACCTTGTAGTGCTTAAACCAAATTGCTAATTACTGATTGATTAGATTAACAACTGATATCAATATCAGTTTTTTTATACTGATAACTGATGTTATCAGTTGTTAATCTAATCAAGTCTCTGTGGTGTAATATCAATTGACCATAGAGACATGGGTTTATTTCTGGGCTCTCTATTCTGTGCATTGATCTATGTATCTATTCTTATGCCAGTACCAGAGCGTTTTGATTACTATAGCCTTACAATATAGTTTTATAACAGGTATTGTGATCCCCCCTACTTTGTTCTTCTTTCTCAAAATTGCTGCAGCTATTTGAGGTCATTTATGGTTTCACATAAATTTTTGAAATGTTTGTTCTATATCTGTGAGATATGTCATTGGTATTTTAATAGGGATTGCACCGAATCTGCAAATTGCTTTGGATAATATGGACATTTTGATTATGTTAATTCTTCCAATTGATGAACATGGTATATGCTTCTATTTGTTTGTGTCTTCCTTAATTTCTTTCTTCAGAATTGTATAGTTTTCTGAGTACAGGTGTTTTACTTCCTTGGTGAGGTTTATTCCTAGGTACTTTATTTTTCTTGTTGCTATAACACATGCATTTTTTTTCCTGGTTTCTGTTTCTGATATTTCATTGTTGGTGTATAAAAATGCCTTCAATTTGTGAATATTGGCTTTGTATCCCACTGTTTTGACGAATTCACTTATTAGGTCGAATGGTTTTCTGGTGGAGTCTATAAGGTTTTCTATGTACACTATCATGTCATCTACAAACAATGACACTTTTGCCTCCTTCTTTCCAATGTGGCTACTTTTTATTTTTTTTCTTGTCTGATTGCTGTGGCTAGGACTTCCACTACCATGTTGAATAGAATTGGTGAAAGCAGACATCCTTGTCTTCTTCCTGGTCTTAGTGTGAAAGCTTTTAGTTTTTGCCTGTTCAGTATGATGTTGGCTGTAGGTTTCTCATATATAGCCTTTATTATATTGAGGTACACTCCCTCTGCTCCCACTTTGCTCAGTGTTTTTATCACAAATAGGTGCTGTACCTTATCAAATGTTTTTTTTTCTGCATCTATTGCTATGATCACGTGGTTTTTGTCTTTCCTTTTGTTTATATGATATATTACATTTACTGATAGGCAAATATTGTACCATCCTTGCATCCCTGGAATGAATCCCACTTGATCATGGTGTATGATATTTTTAATGTATTGCTAGATGTGGTTAGTAAAAATTTTGTCCAGGATTTTAGTATGTATGTTCATCAGTGAAATTGGCCTGTAGTTTTCTTAATGTTTTTAATTCTTTTATTTATGCTTATGTGTTAAAATTGTAACTCTAGACAGCAATAACAATATCAGTATATTAAAAAATAAATGCCTTTATAATATGAAAACCAAGTATCTAAATATAAATAATTATTGACTTAAAAAAAAGACTTGCAGCCAAGATGGAGGCATATGTAGATACACTTATACTCTTTATACAACCAAAAGAAAGAGAACAACAAACTTAAAAACAAAAAACAGCCAGAACTGCCAGAAAATTAAACCATAGGGAAGTCTGACGACCAAGGAGTCAAAAAAAAAAAAAAGCATTCATTCAGACTGGTAGGAGGGGTAGAGTCAGGAAGCTGGGGAGGACATGATGCACAGCAAGGTGACAGTTCAAGGACCATGTTGTCAAGGTGGCAGCTGGCAGTCCCACATTCATGTGTGCATAAAATGAGAGGAACAACTAGGGAGCAAGACAGACGATTCAACCCAGGATTCAAGCACAGGGAAACAAAGCCTCAAAACCTCTGTTGGTAAAAACTGGTGCTTGTTGCAGTTGTAGGAGAAACTCCCAACCTCACAGCAGAGTTCATCAGAGAGACCCAAAGGGTCCTAGACCATACACAAACCCACACACTGGAAATCAGCATCAGAAGGCCTCAATTTGCTTGTGGTTAGCAAGGGAAGTGACCAAAAGCCAGCCAAGACCCAAGCAAGCAGCATTGTTCCCTCTCCAACCTCTCCCATACATATAGTGCCACCAAACAGCAACATAGGTTGCCCAGCCCTGGTGAACTCCCAAGTCTCCACCCCTCAAAATGTAACAGACTTGCCAAGACAAAAAAAACTTGGCCCAAATGAAAGAACAGATTAAAGGTCCAAAAATAGAACAAAGTGATAAAGAGATAGTCAGCCTATCAGATGCAAAGTTCAAAACACTGGTAATCAGATGCTCACAGAAATGTTTGAGTATGGTTGCACTACAGAGGAAAAAGTGAAGACTATGCAAAGTGAAATAGAGAGACATATACAGGGAAACAACATTGAAGGGAAGGAAACCAGGACTCAAATAAACAATTTGAACCAGAAGGAAAAAATGAACATTCAACCAGAACAGAATGAACAGATACAAATTCAAAAAAAAAATGAGGACAGGCTTAGGAACCTCCAGGACAACTTTAAATATCCAACATCTGAATCATAGGGATGACAGAAGGAGAAAAGGAAGAGCAAGAAATTGAATACTTATTCAAAAAATTAATGGAGGAGAACTTCCCCAATCTGGCAAAGGAAATAGACTTTCTGGAAGCCCAGGAAACCCAGAGAGTTCCAAAGAAGTTGGACCCAAGGAAGCACATCATAATGACATTACCCAAGATTACAGATAAGGAGAGAATATGAAAAGCAGCAAGAGAAAAGGAGACAGTTACCTACAAAGGAGTGCCCATAAATCTATCAGCTGATTTCTCAAAATAAACCTTACAGGCAAGAAAGGGCTGGAAAGAAGTATTCAAAGTCATGAAAGGCAAGGACCTGCATCCAAGATTACCCTATCCACCAAACTATCATTTAGAATGGAAAGGCAGATAAAGTTCTTCCCAGATGAGGTCAAGTTAAAGAAGTTCATCATCACCAAGCCCTTATTATATGAAATGTTAAGGGGAATTATCTAAGAAAAAGAAGATGGCCAACACTATGAATAGTAAAATGAGAACTATCAACAACTGAACTTGAAAAAGAAAAACAAAAATCAAGCAAACAACTAGAACAGGAACAGAATCATGGAAATGGAGATCGTATGGAGGGTTAGCAGTGGGGTGGGGGAGGGAAGATAATAGGGTAAATATACAGGGAATAAGAAGTATAAATGGTAGGCACAAAATAGACAGGGGTAAGTTAAGAACAGTATAGGAAATGGAGAATCCAAAGAACTTATATGTATGACCCATGGACATGAACTAAGGGATGGGGCAATGCCTTTTGGTGGCAGGTTGTAGGGTGGAGGGGAATAAAAGAGAGAAGAAAATTGGACAACTTTAATAGAATAATCAATAAAATACATTAAAAATAAAAACGAAATATCCTTTTTTCTGAAAGTTTGAACCAAAAATATGGGTGTGCATTATACATGGCTAAATACAGTTATAAAGATCAGAGCGGAAATAAATGAAATAGAACCTAAATAAGTGATGCAAAAGATCAGTGAAACCAAAGGCTGGTTTTTTGAAAAGTAAATAAGATTTGTAAAAAAGTAAAAAAGTAAATAAAAGTAAACTTTTAATCAGATTAATCAATTAAAAAAGAGAAAAGACCCAAATAAATAAAATCAGAAATGAAAGAGGAGAAGTAACTGACCCCACTGAAATAGAAAAGATAAGAAAACATTGTAAACAACTATATACCAACAAATTGGAGAATCTGGAAGAAATGGATAAATTCCTAGAAATAATCTTCCATGATTGATTTAAGAAGAAACAGAAAATCTGAAAACACCAATTAAAACTAATGAAGTTGAAGCAGTGATCAAAAAACTTCCAACAAACAAAAAAAAAGTCCTGAACCAGATGGCTTCCCAGACGAATTTTACCAATCATTCAAAGGAAAACTAACACCTATCCTTCTTAAACTATTCCAAAAAATTCAAGAATTCAAGAGTTTTGGATTAATTCTTGGAAAAATTCAAGAATCCCAAGCTCATTTTACAAGGCCAGCATTATTCTAATTCCAAAACCAGATAAAAACATTACAAAGAAAGAAAATTATAGGCCAATATCCCTGATGAACATCGATGCTAAAATCCTCACCAAAATATTAGCATACTTAATCCAGCAGTACATTAAAAAGATCATATGCCATGATCAAGTGGGGTTTATTCCTGAGATGCAAGGTTGGTACAATATCCACATATCAATAAATGTGATACACCATATAAACAAAATGAAAGATTAAAACCACATAGTCATATCAATAAGTGCAGAAGAAGCTTTTGACAAATTCTAGCACCTGTTTATGATAAAAACTCTCTGCAAAATGACAATGAAAGGAACATACCTCAACATAATAAAGGCCATCTATGACAAACCCAAACATAACATCATACTCAACAGGGTAAAACTAAAAGCGTTTCCCTTAAGATCAAGAACAAGATGAGGATGTCTGCTTTCACCACTCTTCTTCAACATAGTACTAGCCATAGCAATCAGACAAAAAAAAGAAATCAGAGGCATTTAAGTTGGAAAGGGATAAGTAAACCTGTCACTACTTGGAGATGACATGATACTTTATATAGAGAACCCCGAAGATTTCACCATAAAACTACTAGAGCTAATAAATGAATTCAGTAAAGTAGTTGGATACAAAATAAATATTCAGAAATCAGTTGCATTTATATACACCAATAATGAATTATCAGACAGGAGAGCTAAGAAAATAATCCCTTCACAATTGCATCAGAAAAAAAATAACCTAGGAATAAATTTAACCAACAAGGTCAAGTCCCCTCAGCCTCCACTGATGCCACCACCCCTTCTCTAGGTGGTGGCTGACTGGGAAGTGGGTGGGGGGCACAGTCCTGTGTGCTGAGCTCCACCTCCATGGGTCTACTTGAGGTACCCTTGAGCTCTGAGGACACTTTCACTACTGCACTGAGAGAACACTCATCTTCCACAGGACTTGGAATTCCTAGAGAACTACCTTTGTGAAAAGCTGGCAATCATTTATTTAAATCCCATCCCTTAGTTTTCCTTTTTGTTGAGTTTCAAAAGAACATCCAGAAACCATGAACAACTTTAGTAATGAAGAATTTGACTGCCATTTCCTTGATGAAGGCTTTGCTGCCAAGGACATCTGAACCAAAAAATTAATGAAGTTTCTTCTTCCAACAATAAAGATGCCTTCTATGTTGCAGACCTGGGAGACATTCTAAAGAAACATTTGTAATAATCAAAAACTCTTCTTCAGGTCACACCCTTGTATGTAGTCAAATGCAATGACAGTAGAACCATGGTGAAGATGCTAGCTGCCATAGGGACAGGCTTTGACTGTGCTAGCAAGACTTACCAAATTTTGCTGTGTATAATGTGTACCCATGTTTTTGGCACAAACTTTGAGGAAAAAAATCTTTCAGTTTATTTTTTTAATTCATTTTTTAAAATTTATATTTAGAAACAAAACCAATTATTGTATTTTAGGGTATTATTTTGCATTCAGAGATTGTTATTGTTTTCTGGAGTTACCATTTTAACACATAAGCATAAATGAAAGAATTAAAAACAGTCATATGGACATGGAGTTGGTACTACCTATGTATAATGCATATCTTTATTTTTCCCTCAAAAACTTGGGCAAAGACAGTGCACATTATACACAACAAAATATGGTAAATAGTATTGGTAAATAGTCTTGGGATGCCTCCATGGAGAATTATCTATGCAAATCCTTGTAAACATGTGTCTCAGATTAAATAGGCTGCCAATAATGGATTCATATGATGACTTTCCATAGTGAAGTCAAGTTTATGAAAGTTGCCAGGGCACGTCCAAAGGCAAAGTTGGTTTTTAAGATGCCACTGATGATTCCAAAACAGTCTGTGATCTCAGTATTAAATTTGGTGCCACACTCAAACCAGCAGGCTCCTTTTAGAATGGGCAAAAGAGCTAAATGTTAATGTCATTGGTGTCAGCTTCCACGTGGGAAGTAACTGTATTAATTCTGGGATTTTCGTGCAGGCCATCTCTGATGCTCACTGTGTCTTTGACATGGGATCTTTGTTTGGTTTCAACATGTATCTTCTTGATATTGGTAGAGACTTTCCTGATCTGAGAATGTAAATTTTCAATTTGAAGAGATCACCAGTGTAATCAACCCAGCCCTACATAAGTATTTTTCATTAGGCTTGGGAGTGACCTTCATAGCTGAGCCAGGCAGATACTATGTTGCATCAGCTTTCATGCTTGTGGTTAATATAATTGTCCAAAAGCTTATATTACAGAACAAAGAGGCTCTTGTGATGAAAATAAGTCCAGTGAAAAAAACCTTTACATATTATGTGAATGATGGAGTATATGGATTGTAGGGAACCCATCTGCCTGGCAATGGCAATTGTAGCTCAGCCCTAAGGGAAAGCCCATAAGTGCATGGTGGCACGCAGGATGCCAAACCCATGGATCAGTTTGTTCTCCCATGGGAAATCAGGCCTGCATTATACCTAGGCTGTTTTGTGACTTACTCTTGCTAAAACTCTCTCACGCTGAGTGAAGGCAGTAAATACTTACTGCATATCTTTAAGGTAACTCCCTGAAATCTGTGCTAATTCTTCCAAGTACTAAAGTGTAACCAGACCAATTACTGTTATTGTTCCCTTACATTTGCAACATTTTTTCCTTGTTAATCTGTAAGAAGTAATCAGTAACATCCCTTCCAATGTATCTGTAAAAAGTAATTACATAAAGCAAACCCAAGTATAATGAATGAAAACCTTCTTTGATGTATGCTATTAGAAAACCAACAAAAGCTTGTCAAGGCAAGGGTCAGGGCACTCTCCCCTTGAAAGAGTGGCCATGTGATGTAAGAAACCATTTTCAACAGTGTGAAAATGTAGCTCAGCCTCCACATGGAAAACCAGTGGGGAGGGAGTAGCACACAGGACCATGCCCACAGAGAGGCTTTCCCATGGGGAGTCAGGCCTGCATTGTACCTAGACTGCTATGAGACTTGCTTTTGCTAAAACTCCCTCACCCTGAATTGAGGCAGAAAGCGCTTACTGTAACTTCCTAAAGTCTGTGCTAAACCTCCCAAGTATGGAGTGTGACCAGTTCAACCACTTTTCCCCTTGGTCTGCAACATCCTTCTCTTTGAAGTAATTAGCAGCATTCTTTCCTTTGTTATCTGTAAAAGGGAGTCCCCTGCAGTGAACCTGTGCATAGTAAATGAGGACTACCCTCCATGTAATGTACCCAGAAAAGCAATAAAAGTCTGTCCAGTCAGGGACTGGGCCATCTCGCCCCCTCTCTCTCTGACAGAGCAGCCACACCATCCCTTTTTCTCCATAGTAGTTCTGTTTTCCATGTGTATTTGTTCACTAGCAGCCACAACATACAAAGATTCTGAAGGACAGGATCCACATTAGTGCCATCCCTTTTTTCCACAGGACTTGGTAGTCCATGTGAATTTGTCTTGTCTCATCCACAATGCCATGGATACTGCTGGCCAGTGCCCACATCAATCAATCATTTAACTGCATTCTCTATGATCATGTGTACCTGAAGCCCCTTCTGTAGAAGAGGCCCAGATCATATAAGAAATATGATTCATCCAGCTATGGGGACAACATGTAGAGTGCTATGGTTTACCTAAAATGCCTGTGGGGGAATTGGATGCTCTTTGAAAACATGGGTGTTACATCATTTCTGCTGCTTCTACTTTCAATGGATTCCAGAGCCTGACTGTCTACTGTGTAATGTCAGAGATGGCATGGCAACTGACGTAGCAAGTCCAGAACCACAACATTCTACCCAAAGTAGAGGAGCAGGATATCATCACTCTGCTTGAGTCATGTGCCTGGGAGAATGAGATAAAACACCATCCAGGAGCCTGTGCTTCAGCTTGTATAAATGTGTACATACCATTATTGTATCTGTTACTTTGAGTGTAGCTTAAATTAAGGGATTGCAAGAAACAATTTAAATGAATTATCGCTACTTTTGAAATGTCTTTGTAAGTCAGGATGGGACAGATGGAACAATGCGGAAGGCTAGGAAATAGGAGTCACACTTACCTGTGTTGCTATACAAACTATTTGAATATTGGTTATGTATGGATTTTTATTGAATTTTCAAACACATTGCTAAAGAGTGTCCCTCAGTTGCCAAGTAAATGTTTGTCACTTGTACATTCTGGCAGAAGAGGCCAGAAGCTTAGTGTTGTGACCAGATTTTAAAATAAGGTACCTTGAAAAAAAAATTTAACCAAGGAGATAAAAGATCTGTGTTTGGAATATTATAAGACACTGAAGAAATAAATTGAAGAACATAAAAATAAATAAGTGGACAGATGTACCATGTTCATGGATAGAAATAACATCATTAAAAGGTTCATACAACTCAAAGCAATCTATAAATTCAATGAAATTCTTATCAAAATACCAACAGCATTTTTCACAAAACTGGAACAAATAATCCAAAAATTTATATAGAACCACCAAGCACACCAAATAGACACAGCATTCTTGAGAAAGAAGAACCAAGTCAGAGATATCACATTACCTGATATCAAACTCTACTATAAGACAATTGTAGTCAGTTCAGGCTTTCTGCTTCTTCTTCACTCAGTTTTGGAAGATTATATTTTTCTAGAAATTCGTCCATTTTACCTAGGTTTTTAAGAAGCAGAAAGCCTGAACAGACCAATAACAGCTGATGAAATTGAAGTAGTAATAAAAAAGCTTCCAAGATGCAAAAGCCCTGGTCCGGATATAGTTTCACAGGAGAATTTCACAAAGCATTTAAAGATGAGCTAACCCCTATCTTTTACAGGTTACTCCAAAAAATTCCAAGTTGGAAGATTCCCAAACTCCTTTTATGAAGCCAGCATCATCCTAATCCCAAAACCAGATAAAGACACAACAAAGAAAGAAAACTTCAGGCCAATATTGCAGATGAACACAGACACTAAAATCCTCAACAAAATTTGCAAACCATATCCAACAATACATTAAAAAGATCATACACCATGACCAAATGGGATTCATCCCAGGGATGCAAGGATGGTTCAATATTCACAAATCAGTAAATGTAATACATCACATAAACAAAAGCAAAGACAAAAATCACATGATCATATCAATAGATGTGGAAAAAGCATTTGACAAGGTACAGCACCCATTTATGATACAAACACTCAGCAAAGTGGGAATAGAGGGAGCATTCCTCAATGTAATAAAGGCCATATATGTGAGACCTACAGCCAACACCATACTCAATGGACAAAAACTAAAATCTTTTCCACTAAGATCAGGAACAAGACAAGGTTGTCCACTTTCACCACTTCTATTCAATATAGCAGTGGAAGTTTTAGCCACAGCAATCAGACAAGAAAAGGAAATAAAAGGCATCCAAATCGGAAAGGATGAAACAACACTGTCACTGTTTGCAGACAATGTGATAGTGTACATGGAAAATCCTATAGACTCTACCCAATAACTGCTCAACCTAATAAGTGAACTTGGCAAAACAGTGGGATATAAAGTCAATATCCAGAAATCAAAGGCATTTTTGTATACCAATAATGAAACAGCAGAAGCAGAAATCAAGAAAAAAATCCCATTTGATATAGCAAAAAGAAAAATAAAATACCTAGGAATAAACCTAACCAAGGAGATAAAAGACCTGTATGCAGAAAACTACACAACACTGAAGAATGAAATCAAAGAAGACGCAAACAAATGGAAACATATACCATGTTCATGGATTGGAAGAATTAACATCATCAAAATGTTTGTATTACCCAAAACAATTTACAGATTCATTCAATACCTATTAAAGTACCAATGGCATACTTCACAGACATAGAACAAACACTTCAAAAGTTTATATGGAACCATAAATGACCCTGAATAGCAGCTGCAATTTTGAGAAAGAAGAACAAAGTAGGAGGGATCACAATACCTGATACCAAACTGTATTACAAGGCCACTATAATCAAAACAGCCTGGTACTGGCATAAAAGCAGGCACATAGACCAATGGAACAGAACAGAGAGCCCAGAAATAAATCCAAGTCTCTACAGTCAGTTAATATATGACAAAGGGGGCAACACCATAAAATGGAGTAAAACTAGTCTCTTCAACAAATGGTGTTGGGAGAACTGGACAGCTACATACAAAAAAATGAAACTCCAGCACCAAATCACACCATAAAAAAAATAAATTCAAGATGGATAAAAGACTTAAATATAAGCCTTGACACCATTAAAATCCTAGAGGAGAACATAGGCAGGAAAATCTCAGCGATCTCATGCAGCAACATTTTTACTGATATGTCCCCCAGAACAAGGGATATAAAGGAAAGAATAAACAAATGGGATCTCATTAAAATAAAAAGCTTCTGCACAGCTAAAGAAAACAGCATTAAAACAAAAAGAGACCCACCTATATGGGAAACCATATTTGCCAATGATACCTCAGACAAGGGTGTAATCTCCAAAATATACAAAGAACTTACATGACTCCATTCCAAGAAGATAAGCAACCCAATTAAAAAATGGGCAAAGGACTTGAACAGAAATTTCTCCAAGGAGGACATACAGAGGATTCAGAGACACATGAAAAGATGCTCAATATCGCTAACCATCAGAGAAATGCAAATTAAAACCACAATGAGATACCACTTTACACTGGTCAGAATGGCCATCATAAACAAAGCAACAAACAACAAGTGTTGGAGAGGTTGTGGAGAAAAGGGGACCCTAGTTCACTGTTAGTGGGATATCAGACTGGTACAACCACTATGGAAAACAGTATGGAATTTTCTAAGAAAACTAAAAATGGAACTGCCTTTTGACCCAGCAATTGCACTGCTAGGATTATATCCCAAGAACCCTGAAGCACCATTCCAAAAGAACCTATGCACCCCAATGTTCATAGCAGCACAATTTGCAATAGCCAAGTGTTGGAAGCAACCTAGGTGCCCATCAGCAAATGAATGGATCAAAAAACTATGGTACATATACACAGTGGAATTCTATGTGGCAGAAAGAAAGAAGGAGCTCCTACCCTATGCAACAGCATGGATGGAACTGGAAAGCATTATGCTAAGTGAAATTAGCCAGGTGGTAAAACACAAATACCATATGATCTCACCTTTAACAGAAACTTAAGCAACTAAACAAACAAGCAAGCAAAATATAACCAAAGACATTGAAATAGAAAATGGGATGACAGTAACCAGAGGGGAGAGGGGAGGGAATTTCAGGGGGAAAAGGGAAGGGATTATAGGAACAAGTATAAAGGACACATGGACAAAAACTAACAGGGGTGGAAATGGGAGGGAGGTGGAGAGCACTGGGGGGTGGACTGGGACGGGAGTAAAGACAGAATACTGTACTTGAATAACAATTAAAATAAAATTAAAATAAATAAATAAATATTATGTACCACACCCACAAAAGACTAGCAGCTGACTGCTGAAAAGAAACCTTGCAGGTAAGAAGGGGCTGGAAAGAATTATTCAAAGTCATGACCAGCAAGGACCCCCATTGAAGATTACTGTATTCACCAAAGCTATCATTTAGAATGGAAGAGCAGTTAAAATTCTTCCCAGATAAGGACAGTTAAAGGAGTTCATCATCACCAAGCCCTTATTATATGAAATGTTAAAGGGACTTATCTAAGAAAAAGAACATGATCAAGACTATGAACAGTAAAATGACAACAAACTCACAACTATCAACAACTGAACCTAAAAAACAAAAACAAAAACTAAGCAAACAACTAGAACAGGAAGAGAATCACAGCAATGGAGATCACATGGAAGGTTATCAGTGGGGAGGCAGAGGGGAGAATGGGAGGAAAGGTACAGGGAATAAGAAGCATAATTAGTAGGCATAAAATAGACAGGGGGAGGTTAAGAATTGTATAGGAAATGGAGAAGCCAAAGAACTTATATGTATGACCCATGGACATGAACTAAGAGAGGGAGCGAAATGCTAGAGGGGAGAGGGATGCAGGGCAGAGGGGGATTAAGGGGAGAAAAAATGGAACTGTAATAGCATAATCAATTAGATATACATTTAAAAAATAAAATAAATGTATTCATGTTATTGCACATATCTGTTCATTCATTTTTATTGTTTAATAGTGTTCCATCATGAGTGTCTATTCACCAGCTGAAAGATACTTGGATTGGTTCCAGTTTGGGGCTACTATTAATAAAACTGCTATAAGCATTCATGTAAGGGTTTTTGCAGAAACATAAAATTTCATTTCTCTTGGGGAAATAAGAGTGGGATTGTTGGTCACTTGGTGGGTACATATTTAATTTATAAGAAACTGCCCAACTGTCTCCAAAATGACTGTACCATTTTGCATGGCCTCCAGCAAAGAATGATAGTTTGTTTTTCACACTTGAATCAGCACTTGATTAAATTTTTTCCTTTTTATTTTGCAAGCCATTCTAATAGAAGTGTAGTGCTATTTCATTGTGGTTTTGCATTTCTCTAATGACTAATATTGTTAACTATCTTTTGCTGTGTTTACATCTATATCTATTCTTTAATGGAGTATTTATATCTTTTGCCCATTAATGTTTTTTATTATGAGTTACTTTTGAGAAGTCTGTACATATGACGAGTCCTTTGTAATATATGTCATATCAGCTTCTCCTAGTCTGTGGATGGTGTTTTTCATTTTCTTTTTTAATATATTAAAACTAATATATGGTCTTGATTATACTACTACAGTTGTCCCAATTTTTTCCCATTTTCCTCTTTGCACCTGGTACTACCAGTCCCTTCAGTGATCTCCTGTTTAGTTAATGTCCATGGGTCATATACTATTTATAAACACTCTCTATTTTGTACTGACAAGTTATGTTTCTTATTCCCTTTACCTTTCCCCCATTCTCCACCCTCCCCCTCCCCGCTGATAACCCTCCATGTGATCTCCATTTCTGTGAATCTGTTCCTGTTCTAGTGGTCTGCTTAGTTTATTTTTGTTTTTGTTTTTTTAGGTTCAGTTGTTCATACTTGTGAGTTTGTTGTCATTTTGCTACTCATATTTTTTATCTTATTCTATTTCTTAGACAAGTTCCTTTAACATTTCATACGGTGAAGGTTTGGTAATGACAAATTCCTTTAACTTGACCTTATCTGGGAAGAAATTTAACTGCCCTTCCATTCTAAATGGATAGCTTTGGTGGATAGAGTAATCTTCAATGGAGTTCCTTGCCTGTCATGACTTTGAATAGTTCTTTCCAGCCCCTTCTTGCCTGCAAGGTTTCTTTTGAGAAATCAGCTGCTAGTCTATGGGCACTCCTTTGTAGGCAACTGTCTCCTTTTCTCTTGCTGCTTTTAAGCTCTTTCCTTGTCTTTATTCTTGGGTTATATAATTATGATGTGCCTTGGTGTGTTCCTCCTTGGGTCAAACTTCTTTGGGACTCTGACTTTTGTGGACTTCCTGGCAGTATATTTCCTTTGCCAGATTGGGGAAGTTCTTCTTTATTATTTTTTGAAATAAGTTTTCAAATTATTGTTCTTCCTTGTCTCCTCCTGGCTACTCTATGATTCTGATGTTGAAACGTTTAAAGTTGTCCCAGAGGTTCCTAAACCTTGCCACATTTTTTTTAAATTTGTGTTTTTGATCATTCGTGGTTTAGTTGTATTTTTTCTGGAGGTTTGATCTGTCCTTTCATTTGGGCCATATTTTTTTTTTGTCTGTGTGTGTGTGTGTGTCTGTGTTACATAGTAAGGGGTGGAGCCTTAGGTGTTTGCCAAGATGGGGCAACTCACATTGCTGCCTTGTGGCACTAATTGTGAGGGAGGGGTCAAAGAGGGAACAATGCTGTTTGCTCAGCTTTCTACCAGCTTTTAGTCACTTTCTCCGATACCCACAAGCAAATCTGGCCCTTCTGGTGCTGATTCCTGGGTGTGTGGATGTGTGTATATGCTAGGACCCTGTGGGTCTCTCCAATGAACTGTCCTGTGAGACTGGGGCCTCCTCCTGCTGCTGCAACCCCCACAGTTTTTTTAGTCAGAGGTTTTGAGGCTTATTTACCCGCACTGGAACCCTGGGTTGTGTGGACTGTCTTGCTCTCCAGTTGTTCCTCCAGTTTATCCACATGCAAATGTGGTACCACTCACTCTGCCAGCCACCTCCTTGCCCCATTTGCCAGCCACTGCCTTGCCTGCCCCAGTCCTCCAGCCGCTGCCTTGCCATGAGTCCTCTTGCCCTGGCTGCCTGTCTCTGCCCCTCCTACTGGTCTGGATGAATGTTTCTTCTTTAATTCCTTGGTTTTTGGACTTCCATGCAGTTCAATTTTCTGTTAGTTCTGGTCATTTTTTGTTTCTAAATTTTCGTTGTCCTTATTTTTTTTGTGCAAGGAGGCAGTGTATCTACCTATTCCTCCATCATGGCCAAAAGTCCTCTCCTTAGTTTCTTTTGTAGGTTCAACTGTTGATATTTGTGAATTTATTGCCATTTTTAATGCTCATACTTTTGATCTTCTTTTTTCTTATATAATTTCCTTTAATATTTCATATAATAGTGGCTTGGTGATGATGAACTCCTTTAGTTTTACATTGTCTGGGAAGCACTTTATCTGCCGCTCAATTCTGAATGATAACTCTGCTGGATAGAGTAATCTAGGTTGTAGGTCCTTGCTTTACTTCACTTTTAATACCCTTGCCAGTCCCTTCTAGCTTGCAAAGTTTCTTTTGAGAAATCAGCTGACAGTCTTATGGGAACTTCTTTGTAGATAATTATCTGCTCTTCTCATTCTGCTTTTAAGATTTTCTCTTTAGCTTTAACCTCTGGCATTTTAATTATGATATGTATTAATGTGGTCCCCTTTGCATCTATCTTGTTTGGGACTCCTTGTACTTCCTGGACTTGTATATCTATTTCCTTCACTAAATTATGGAAATTTTCTTCATTATTTTTTAAATACATTTTCAGTTTCTTGCTCTTCCTCTTCTGCTCCTGGCACCCTTGTAATTTAGATGTTCTAATGTTTGAAGATGTCCCAGAGGCTCCTTAGCCTATCCTCTTTTTTAAAAAAAAAAATTTCTTGTTGCTGTTCTGATTTTTTTCTTCCTTATGTTCCAAATAGTTGATCTGATTCTCAGCTTCATCCCCTCCACTGCTGGTTCCCTGTAAATTTTTCTTTATTTAACTTAATGTAAACTTCATATCTGCCTGGGTCTTTTTCATGCTGTTAAAGTACCCAATTAGGTTCTTTGAGCATCCTGAGAACCAGTGTTTTGAACTCCACATTTGATAGGTTGCTTATCTCCATTTCATTTAGTTTTTTCTGGAGTTTTGTTCTGTTCTTTCATTTGGGCCATATATCTTTGTCTCCTCAATTTAGCAGACTTCCTGTGTTTGTTTCTGTGTATTAGGTAGAACTGCTATGACTCCTGTCTTAGTAGCATGGCCTATTGTAGAAAAGTGTACCTATAAGTTAATGAGGTGGAGCCTCAAGTAGTAGCCATGGCAGGGCAACCCATGTCACCACTCCGTGGCTCTGTGTGGGGAAGTACTTGGAGAGGGAACAAAGCTACTGCCTGGCCTCTAGAGTTTTGCCTGAGAGAAAGCTGTCTCCTGGCACTTTCCCTGGTGCCAGTCACTTCAATTTCTCTCCATATGACACTGGTGCCCCTCCAGCTGTTGCCTTGGTGCTGAATCCCAGAAGTGGGTCTACATAAGTCCTAAGTCCATTGTGTGTCCTTTAAGGGGAGTCTCCTGTGTATCCCACTGTTTCTTTTCCCAAATCAATCCCTGCTGCTTTTTACAGCCAGAAGTTATGGGGACTTATCTTCCTGATGCTGGAACTCTGAACTAGGTAGTCTGGACCGGGTCTGGGATCCCGTTCTTGTGGCATCCTTCCGAATTTTTATCCACCACATGTGGATGTGGGACCACCCATTCCACCTCTCCATGCCTCTCCATATGTCTCTGCTCTCAACCTCTCCTACCTGTCTGGATGAAGGTGGCTTCTTTAAATCTTTGGTTGTTGAACTTCAATATGGCTCAATTTTCTAATGCTTCTGGCTGATATTTGTTTTGTAGTGTAGTTGTAATTTTTGCTCTAGTTGTACAAGGAGGTAAGGCATGTTTACATTTCCATCCTGACTGGAAATTCAAAACCATTTTTATCATTTTCTTAATAGTCTCTTGTAGAATGGCAGTTTTAAATTTGATGAAGTCTAATTTATCAACTTTTTCTTTTATAGATCATGTTTTTTGTATTGTACCTAAGAACTCTGACTGTCCCAAGGTCTCAAAGATGTCTTTCTTCTAGGGCAAAATGCAGATTCATTCCCTAGAAGGGTGGACACTGTGGGGGACAGGGGCAATGGGATACACAAAGCAAGGCTCATCAGCATGCTCCTCACCAGATGCACCTGCTGCCAATGCACTGCAGGGCCCAGACAGCAGTCACAGGTCAGGGGACTGTGCTTTGATGCAGTAGGCGGACTCTCCAGGAGCCCTAATTTCTTCCCCCTCCAGCCAACTCACACAACACAAATAAATGGCAGAACCAAAACAGAACAGAACACATCCAAAGGAGCAGATCCTAACAGAGAACTCTCCTAAGATGGCCTTCCAATAGCAAGGAATTTGTGAAATGGGAGCCATCCTGTCTGGGGCTCACTGTTTTAGGCATGTTCTTTGCATGCTCACCACCTAGGGGTAAGTACTATGATGAGGCATACTCTTCAGATGAGGAAACTGAGACACAACGTGGAAAGTCTCTAAGGTCTGGTTGGATGGGACCTTGAGCCCAAGTAGTCTGGTTACAGTGGCCCTTCTTATCCTTGGTGTGCACACTGCACCCCCTAGATCTGTGAATGGTGCATAGATGAGTCAGTCACCTGGAGAGACTTGGGGAAGAGGCTGAGGATGGAGATGGATTTTGAGATGAGAGAGGTAGAAAAGAAGGCAGGAAGTGGGAAGCTGAGTGGTAAGGAAAAGGAGCAGACCAGGCTTTGGTAGATCAGCCAAGGTATGGGGCCCAGGACAGCAAGGATGGAATATGGATGTGAGAATGGGTGTCAACCCTGTTCCCCACTAAAACTTCTGTGTCAGGAATGAGCTCCACACTAACCATCAGCCCTGTACCAGTTTGAGAAAAACACTGGTGAGTGAGCTCCTTTCCTCATGTCCAGCACATAGAGCTGTCCCACGGCCCAGCAACCTCTCTGGAACCTAGATCGGTGAGCCCAGAAAATTGTTTTTACCTATTAACATTTTGGCTTGCATGCCATCTGTAGTTAAGATTGAAATTTACACTTTTGGATAAAATATGAGGTAAGTAAGTGTTATCCTTTTATCTCCTCTTCCAAAATTTAAGATGTGTGTGGAGGGGAGAGGTATGTTTCTAATTCTGGGATGGGGTGAAAACAGGTTTCCTCTTGCTCTCCTTCATCCCCTCCCCGTCCCTCCCAGGTAGTCATTCCCTCCACCTTTGGAAGAGGTTTTGTCTCCAGCATCATTTTAGTTGTTTCACTCAGGATTCTTCCAGCTCCAGCTCTTGCTCCACTTGTCCCTGGCTTTAGCACTGTGGGGGGAGTGGTCCCCACAAACAGCACATCTGCCTCTGCTTTTGAACTCCTGAAACACTGGGCTGTGTGCTAACTCTGTTCCTTTCTGTATGAAAACAGACTCCCAAAATGAGTCAGACCTCCAAGGCCACATGCAGTGAGATGGTAATGAGAATTTACAAGATGGATTTGGAGGCAGGAGTTCTTGCCAGAAAATTAAGTAGGTTATTGTAGTATTTTCCTTTTGCCTTTATATTGTCTCATGCGTGGTGTTTCAGAATTTACAGAAGGACGGATAGGCAGAAGGATGCAAAGATATCACTTAACCCTCTCTGTGACAAGACTCAAGACACTTCAAGGCAGAAACTCAGGACACCCTTAATGGAAAGGAGACCCCCCTGGATTAC
>PVKM010010536.1:0-36203 GCA_004027735.1 Carollia perspicillata | reverse complement strand
TGTATTTTATCCATTCTTTCAATCCTTTTCAATTGCAGAGTTTAATCCAATTACATTTAAAGTTAATAATAAGGGAGAACTTCTGTCATTTTTATTTGTTATCTCTATGGCCTATAGCTTTTTTGTCCTTCATTTCCTACACTACTCTTTTCTTTTATACTTAGTTGATTTTTATAGTGAAATATTTAAGTTCCATTCTCATTTCCTTTTGTATATATTCTATAGCTATATTTGTGGTTACCAAGGGATTATATTTAATATCTGGAAGTAATAAGAATTTAATTTGAATTTATACCAATTTAACTTCAGTAACATAAGAAAATTCTGTTTCTTTGTTGCTCTATCCTTCATCCTTTTGATTGTTGATGCCTCCCAAATTACATCTTTATACATTGTATGTCCACAAACATAAACCAGTAATTCTTTTAAATGTATAAGTCTCTTAAATTAGGTACAAAGCAAAATTGGAGCTATAAACCAAAGTCATACTAATATTACCTTTTAGATTAATAATTGTTTTTTAAATGCACCAGTCTCTTAAATCATGCAAAAAAAATCCAGTCACAAGTTAATGTCCAATCACAATACTAGCTTTATTGAATTCTTTACTTTACCTTTATCAAGACCTTTATTTCTTCATAGAGCTGTGAGTTACTGTCTAGGATCCTCCCCTTTCACTCTGCAGAATTAACTTGAGTGTTTCTTGCAGGGAAAGTCTTAAGTATCATGGTAATAGACTCCCTCAACTTTTGCTTATCTGTGTCATCTTAATTCCTTCTTTGCTTTTAAAGAGTTTTGAAAAATATGGGGTTCCTGGTTGACAGACTTTTTATTTTAGCACTACATCACTACCTTCTGGCCTCCAAAGTTTCTGATAAGAAATCTGCTTCAATCTTATTGAGGATTCCTTGTATATGATGATTTGCTTCTGTCATCTTGCTTTCAAGATTTGTTGTCTTTCCAAAGCTTGATTACAATGTTTCAGTATGTAGCTCTTTGAGTTCATCTTACTTGGAATTCTTTGAGTTTTTTGATGTTTATATTCATGATTTTCATCAAATTTGGGAAGTTTTCAACCATTATTTCTTCAAATATTCTCTCTTTCCTTGCTCTTGCTCTTCCCCTCTGGTACTCCACAATGTATATGTTGGTCTATTTGACGTTGTTCCATAGGTCCCTTAGGACTTTCACTTCAAACTTTTTTCTTTCCGTTCCTCAGACTCAGAAATTTCCATAATGCTATCTTCAAATTCATTAATTCTTTCTTCTGCCTGCTCAAATCAGACTTTGTATCCCTCTGTATCAGGGCCTCAGTGTTGTAGATAGGTATTGCACCTTTCACCATAATGCCATATAACAAAACAAGAGTTAAGTCCCTATGGCATCTCATTAGTGTTATAACAAAATGATGTTGAACGAAGTGTTATTCAAGGACCTGTTATAGTGAATTTATCATTTCAGTTATTGTTCTTTTTAGTTTTTTTATTTTGGGGAGATTTCTTTTTAGATTTTCTCTCTTAACTGATATTTCCATTTTGTTCATACATTTTTTTCCCACATGTTCCTTTTGCATATTTTTAAGACACTGTTTTAAATTCTTGGTCTAGTATCTGCCATGAGGTCTTTATTCAGGGACAGTTCCTATTTACTTTTTTCCCATTGAATGGACCATATTTTTCTGTTTCTTTGTGTGCTTAGTGATTTTTTTCTGTTGAAAACTGGCTGTTTGAATCTAATACTATGGTAGCTTGGGACATCATATTTTCCCCCTTCCAATATATGCTCTTTTTTTACTGTTATTGTTTTTTTGTTTCTCTACTTTTGTAGATTGTCTCTGGCTGAGGACCAGTGTGGGCTCTAAAGTATTTTCTGAGCCTTTTCTTGCATACACATGGTCACTTTCTAATAGTCCCAGTATAAAAGTTGCTTCTGAATAACCTAGTGATTACTATATGGCTCACAAAAGGAGAAAAAAATAGAAAAATGAAGTGAGATTAGGGTATTAGCCCTTTAAATGACCTGGAAGTCAATTCATTGGGAGAGGAGGGGACTTGCAACAATGAAGTATGTATAAAAACAATGGGTGCTTGCCTCTTTGTCTGTACTTATGAGATCAAAAACTGTAATCGGTGGTCATAATGTTGATCCATGATTTTTGGAGAAAAGGGTCCTTTTGGTTTACAGTTGCTTCTACCAGCTATGTGCAAGCTGCTTCAAGAATGTTGTGCACCACTGGCTGCCACATGGCTGTGGATGGGGATGGATAGATGCTACTGCATTAAAAACTAAAATTGACCAGATTTAGCTGCAATTTATTATTGAAGTATTCCATGTTTGTTGTAAGCTTTCAATAGACTCTAGAGTTCAAAAACAGTTACATTAAACAGATTGTGTCAATACCAGTACAATTTTCTGGGTGAGGAGACCAATTCCTGGTCCTTCCTACTCTGTCATCTTCCTGACCATTGGCTGTTAAACATATTCTAACTTAGGAATAGAAAAAGACTTAAAAAGTTGATTATTTTTGTATCAAATTTCACAATATTATCATATATGTTTGATTATCACAATGTATTTTTTAAGATTTTATTTATTTATCTTTAGAGGAGAAAGGAAGGAGAGAGGGAGAGAAATATCAATGTACTGTTGCCTCTCGTGCATCCCCTGCTGGAAACTGGCCCACAACCCAGGCATGTGCCCTGACTGGGAATTGAACCGTGGTTATTTGGTTCACAGGCCTGCACTCAATCCACTGAGCTACACCAGCCAGGGCCTGATTATCACAATGTATTTTTTATATACAAAAACTTTTATTATTTTTAAACTTAAAAGCAAACTTCACAGCCTTTGACTTATTTTGAAATGTAACCCTGTACCAGAAGTCTAATTTCATGTTCAGTAGATGTTTGTTGAAAGAGAGAGTGTGTGACTAGTACAGCATGCAAACCCCAAACTGCCTGCATCACAGATTAAAACAATGGCAGCAAGAATATCTCCCTGAGTTCATATCCTCGTAGGATTATTCACTCAATCAAGTAAGGAATTTGGTTTAAAAAATGTAAAATTAGACCTGGCTAGTGTAGCTCAGTGGATGGAGTGCGGGCCTGTGAGCTAGAGAATCACAGTTCGATTCCCAGTTAGGGCACATGCCTGGGTTGCAGGGCAGTTCCCAGCAGTGGACACATAAGAGGCAACCATACATTGATATTTCTCTCCCTCTCTCCTTCCCTTCACCCTCTAAAGATAAATAAATAATTTTTTAAAGTGTAAAATTAGTGGAAAAATAAAGTTTTAATTTTCTCATATTCCTTGTCTTGTATGGCATGTTTTATTCCACTTAGTTGTTCTTCTCTGCATTTCACATAAGATTTCTAATAATAAATGTGAAATAATTCTATCATCCAGCTATTTATTTTCTTTACATTTCTGTCCTTAATAATTATATGCTAGTCTTTAATATGAAGAAAATATCCCTGGCCCAACTTTCATAATGCATATGTCTTGAATTATGTGTTTTGTTAGAGAAATGGTTTTGTATTAAACCCTATCATTGCCCTTTCTTTGCCAGTCTTTGTGACCAACAGCTCTATTGAAAGACTGCCATGTGGATGTGGCTTGCAACTTATAATAAAAATAAGAGTGATCACCAAGATGACGTAAAAATTCAGCAAAGGCCCTTACCTTGGTGTCATTAGCAATGTAACCAGGAAAAGACAGCGGTTACCCATCATCCATCTAAACAGATACTAAAATTTGTCTTTGGAAAGCCTCAAAGAATAAAAAAAGACTATATAGTACCATAAATCTGTTGCTATGGATGCATGGATGATAAAAGATGAAATTGACAAGCTTAGGATCTTTGCAATGGTCAGATTGTCAGGCATGATTAACAGTGTGTCCTGACAATAAGAGAACAGGAAAAAAGAATGTCCTGGTGAAACATAAATCTAAAGTACTGTAAGCATGTTCTAAAGAAGACAGATTAGCCTAAGGGTATTGGAACAAAGGGAGCTACTTCTAAGACAACTGGAGGTACCAGACTTGAGACCTAAGTGTAAGATTAACTCAATGTTCTTTTTGGAAGACACTTCTTTTAAGTATGTAAAATTTAGTTTTATTAATATAAAGTAGTGCAGGTTCACTATTAAAATAAACGTACAAAAACATTTAATCCAGAATATAGAGTTTCTTAAATTAAGATAGGCTATATATCCTGGTTCCCTCTAGACAGTCCTGAATCATGCCTATAATTCAGGGATAAATATCAACAGTGACACCTTTGATTCACAAAAGTGTACTAGTATACGTGTGTGTGTGTGAACACAGCTTTTGATTTTATTCTTATTTGTTTTGTAAATTAGAATGATAAAATAGAATGACATATGGTCCTGAAACTTTTTTCACTGAATATAGATCATAGAATCTTTTTTATTTTTGCTTATTTAAAATAATCCTTTTTTAAACCTGCTATATACTCTCCATTAAATATAGTTTTATGTATATAAGGGAACCAACAGAGAAGGGAAGAAAACCAGGACTCGAATCAATTATTTGGAGCAGAAGAAAGAAATAAACATTCAGCCAGAACAGAATGAAAAAACAAGAATTCAAAAAAATGAGGAGAGGCTGAGGAGCCTCTGGGACAACTTTAAATATTCTAACATCCAAATCATAGGGGTAACAGAAGGGGAAATGGAAGAGCAAGAGATTGAAAACTTATTTGAACAAATATAATGAAGGAGAATTTTCTCAGTCTAGTGAAGGAACTTGACATTCAAATCCAGGAAGCTCAGAGAGTCCCAAAGAAGTTGAATCTAAGAAGAAACACCCCAAGACATATCATAGTTAAATTACATCAAGATTGAAGATAAGGAGAGAATCTGAAAAGCAGCAAGAGAAAAGGAGACAATTACCTACAAAGGAGTTCCCTTAAGACTATCAGCCGATTTCTCCAAAGAAACCTTGCAGGCAAGAAGGAGCTGGAAAGAAGTATTCAAAGTCATGAAAAGCAAGGGCCTACATCCAAGATTACTCTATGCAGCAAAGCTATCATTTAGAATGGAAGGGCAGGTAAAGTGCTTCCCAGATAAGGTCAAGTTTAAGGAGTTCATCATCACCAAGCCCTTATTATATGAAATGTTAAAGGGACTTATCCAAGAAAATGTTTAAAACTATGAACAGTAAAATGACAACAAACTCACAACTATGAACAACTGAACCTAAAAAAAAAAAAGAACAAAAACAAACACACATTAAGCAAACAACTAGAACAGGAACAGAATCAGAGAAATGGAGATGACATGGATGGTTACCAGAGGGGAGAGGGAAAGGGGAGAATTGGGGAAAAGGGCCCATGAAATAAGAAATATAATTGGTGGGCACAAAATAGATGGGGTGGGGAGGTTAAGAATAGTATAGTAAATGGAGAAGCCGAAGAACTTAGATATACGACTCATGGACATGAACTAAGAGGGGAGAATGCTGGAGGCAGCGGTGATGCAGGGTGGAGAAGGATAAAGGGGAGAAAAAAATGGAACAACTGTAGCTCTGGCTGGTGTCGCTCAGTGGATTGAGTGCAGGCTGAGGACCAAGGGGTCGTCAGTTAGATTCCAGTTAGGGCTCATGCCTGGGTTGCAGGCCAGGTCCCCAGTGGGGGCTACATGAAAGGCAACCATACACTGATGTTTCCATCCCTCTCTTTCTCCCTCCCTTCCTTCTCTCTAAAAATAAATAAATAAAAATCTTAAAAAATGGAACAAATGTAATACCATTTTCAATAAAATATACTTAAAAGAACACTCACATTGTTTTGAATTTTGCAAAGCTACAAATTATTTTGCCACACATATTTTTACCCCTTTTTTGTGGACAATTTAGTGATTCTGTAGCATAAGTTTTTTGGAAATAATATTATTGGATCAAAGAATGTAAACATTAAAATCATAATTAATCCTTAATTTAATAACTCACAAGACTCCAACCTTTTCCTTTTTGTAATATATTTTAAACTTAAGGGTTTCAATTCTTTAAGTCCACAAAGATCTTTTTTTCTAGGCAATATCTTTTATTTTATTTATTTTTATTTATTGTTGTTCAGTTACAGTTGTCCCAACTTTTTCCCCTTTACTCACCTCTACCCATCCCCCCAACTCCCACAGTCAATCCCCTCATCATTGTCCATGCCCATGAGTCCTCTGTTTGTGTTCCTTTGCTTGCCCCTTTTCCTTCTTTCCCCCATCAACCCTCTCCCTCCTTCTCTCTGGTCATTGTCCGTTTGTTCTTTATTTCTAAATTTCTGGTTCTATTTTTCTTATTTGTTTGTTTGGTTGATTAGGTTTCACTTATAGGTGAGATCATATGGTATTTGTCTTTCTCTGTCTGGCTTATTTCACTTAGCATAATATTCTCCAGTTCCATCCATGCTTTCACAAAAGGTAGGAGTTCCTTCTTTATTTTTGCTGTATACTATTCCATTGTGTAAATGTACTGTGGCTTTTTTATCTGCTCACTTACTGAGGGGTACATAGGCTGTTTCCAACACTTGGATATTGTAGATAATGCTGCTATAAACATTGGGGTGCATAGGTTCTTTTGAATTGGTGTTTCAGGATTCTTAGGGTATAGTCCCAGCAGTGGGATCACTGGACCAAAACACAGTTCCATCTTTAGTTTTTTGAGGAAATTCCATACTGTTTTTCACAGTGGCTGCACCAGACTTCATTCCCACCAACAGTGCCCTAGGGTTCCCTTTTCTCTACTACCTTGTCAGCACTCGTTGTTTGTTGATTCATTGATGATGTCCACAAGATTTTAATGAGCAGGAGCACAAAATGTAAAATACTTAGCTTTGTAATTTATTTTTTTGCAAAAACATCACTGTTCTTTAGAAATCAAGGAACTGACCAAACAAGTACAACACAGATATGCTGGCTAGTCACACAGAGGCTTGAGATGTTCCTGGAGCCTAGCAACATGCTATAGTCCACTGTAAGGGAGTCTCTCTTATTTATCCATTGATAGAATATATCATTCAACTTATCATCTGGCATAAAATATTTGAGTTCCTTATATAGTTGACCCTTGAACAACATGGGTTTAAATTGCATGGGTCTTCTCATATGCTTTTTTTTAATAAATATGTAAAGTACTGTAAAATGCATTTTCTCTTCCTTACAATTTTCTGATCTCTACCATATTCTATTGTAATAACAGAATATACAATACATATAACATAAAATATGCTAATTGACTGTATTATTAGTAAGGCTTTCTGGCAACAATAGGCTATTACTAAAGTTTTTGGGGAGTCAAAAGTTATATGCAGATTTTCAACTACATGGTGAGTCAGCACCCCTAACCCCCACATTACTGAGGGGTAAATTGTATATAAAACTAGACTAACCTATCAAACTAAGATGTTCCATTGAACTATAAAATTTATTATATTATAAATTATATAATTTATAGACTTAGCTTTTATTGACTCTATGAAATCAGTGACATAACAGACAATAGTCTCACACATTGAACTAGGGTGGCTGGTGAGAAGAGGTAGAATATCCTAGAAATAGTCAACTATTTACTGCATGGTTAAGTGTGAGGACTGTGGCAACCCTGACTCAGAGAAAGCCTCTCTCACTTGTCCTGCTCTGTTGGTGCTGAAGCCTGTGTTGATCCATGGAGACCTGTGACCAAAGGCCTACAAGTGTGGATTCTTTCCCTTCCTTCTTTGTAGCATTGCTTATTTGTTTCCTTTTTTCTTCTTTTTCTATTTTCTGTTTAGTCATTCCTCTTTCCTTTTATCCTCAACTTTCCCCATATTATCAGTGGGAACCAAGAAATGGCCTTGAAAAAGACACAAATGATGAAGATGAAGGTTTTGCCCTTGAAAAATCTCACAGTTTGGTCAGGGATAAAGACATTTGAATAAAGAAGTATACAGCCTGATGAGTGCTATGATTATGTATCTAATATCATTAGCAGATAAAGATAACTGGGCAACTAATTTTGCTAGAAAGAATCAGAATAGCTCTACAGAGGAGATGATATTCATGATTTGTCTGGAAAATCGTTTGTTTTGAATATGGGAGAGTGTAATTAAGGCACCTGGATAGATGGACCTGTGCTTTGAGTGCATCAAATGCAGTGTACAGAGCAGATGATGTTTCTGCCCTCAGTCTCTAACCTGCTTAACATAGACAACAATAATCAAGCTTTATACAGTTGTTTTTACTCATATCTAAACACAAGGATGCCTCATTTTATTGCCCTTCACTTTATTGTGCCTCATAAATGTTGCATTTTTTTAATAAAAATTGAAGGTAAGACCCTCTGCCAGCAAAAAAGATGACTACTTGCTTTATTGCGGTGGTCTGGGATGAAACCCATAAAGTCTCTGAGGTACACCTGTATGTCACTGCTAGGTGCAGGGAGAGAATGCCCCTAAAACAATGCATTCACCTTCCTTTGTGAAATAACCTCAGAATTTTTACTTCCTCTCTTTAGTAAAAGCATAATATTTAAATATTTTTTTAAAATTATGCCTTTTTGCCCCATTTGGTGTGGCTCAGTAGACTGAGCATTGGCCTGTGAAGTGAGGGGTGGCTGGTTCAATTCCAAGTCGGGGTGCATGCCTGGATTTCAGACCAGGTCCCCAGTATGGGCCATGTGAGAGGCAACCACACACTGATGTTTCTCTTCCTCTCTTTCTCCCTCCCTTACCCTCTCTCTAAAAATAAATAATTTTTTTTAAATTATGCCTTTGTTTCTGACATTAGTAACTCTTTCTTCAATAATTGGACCAAATACTTCCATACTCCCATTTCATACTCACTACTCTTCATTCTGCCTTATCCCTAAAGGTCAATGCATGGCCAATGGCTAAGTACTGGTCATGGTGGCCAGGGAGGCACAGCATGATAAGGCTCATACAAGGTAGATGTGTAATGATAAACATCATTGGAGTTATCTAATCAAACCCTCAAGACTATTTGCTTTATCTGGAATGAAGCCTTGTAGACATATCAGGTATGTATGCACATGTGTGTGTGTATGCATATTTGTGTTTCCCTCAAAGTAATTGAAAGCATATTTCTCAAAATTAGAATATTTCACAAGTTTAGATATTATTTTAAATTATTTATTCTATTATATACAAATTGTCATTTAACCATGTTGCTTTCAAGCTAGAGGTAATCTGGTCATATTAATCTAGACAGGTTATACCATGCTATGGTAACAAACTGAAATCTCAGTGGTTTTAAAGCACCAAACTTTATTTCTATACTACATGGCCAATACATACCTGTGAGGGGTCTACTCTGTATTATCTTTATTTCAGGGGTCAGGTTGATGGAAGTTCTACCATCTGAAGCATATCCAATTATGGCAGTAGGGGAAGAAGTTTCTAAAGCACCTCAGCTGACAAATGTGCAAGCTAGAAATAGCAAACATATCCAGCTGTAATCTACTGCCTAGAATTAGTCACATAGTCAGGCTTAATTTCAAGGGGAAGGAGAAACAAATCTTAAAAATTCCTGGAAGGAAACATACCAAAAACAATTGTTTTTTGGAAGGAGGGAACAGCCTTGGGCTCTGTGTAGGGTCTGGTCTGGTTGGGTTTCTCAGGAAAGCAAATCGGCACAGCTGGAGCCTGAAGGGTGGTCTACATGACTTCATGTGTATGGCAGGAGTAAGTGTGGGTCCTGCTGGAGGACAGGGAAAGGATGGGCTAGGATGTGTTGAGCATCAGGGGTGGCCTGGGGAATGGCAGATTCAAGACTGAATCACTGAAGACACAACCAGTATTCCCACAGGAAGTGTGATCTCTAAGGCTCTCCATAGTGGCAAGGGAGTCTTGAAATAAGAAGCACCTGGGTTACCCCGGCACTAGAAGTCCCTCTCCGCAACCTCACTAATAAGGAGTCCAGCTCACACACCTATCATGCCAACTCCAATAGTCGTGGGCACTTCCCCCACCCACCTACTTATTTGCCCCAGAGGTCTGGTGGGAAAGTTTACTTTTTTTAAGATTTCATTTATTTATTTTAGAGAGATGGGGAAGGGAGGGGAGGGAGGGAGAAAGAGAGGAAGCAAAACACAGTGTGTGGTTGCCTGTAGCACACCCCATACTGGGGATATAGCCTGCAACACAGGCATGTGCCCTGACTGGGAATCAAACCAGTGATGCTTTGGTTCACAGGCCTGCACTCAATCCACTGAGCTACACCAGCCAGGGCTGGTGGGAAGGTTTTGCCCCAAAGTCTATGCAGGGTAGGGATTACAGAGGCCAGAAGAGGGGAGTGAACTACACATACAAGGGCTCCAAATCTATATAGACTTTCAAATATGCTGAAGGACTCAGAGGCAGCAATGCAGGCTTCTGGTGCAAGAACCTGGGGCCCCAATCCAACAGTTGAAAGGCCCAAGGCCATAGCAACCAGAACACCCTACTCCATTGCACACGCTTTGGGCCAGCTGTTTCTTCTGGCAGCTACTGCACGACTTCTTAAATCTATCCCCCACAAATCCCTCAAGGAGACTTTCCCCTTAAGAGCAGCCTCAGGACATTATTCTCTCTTTGCAACAGGTGAAGCAGACAGGATTTCCTTACAGGTTGGAGATGGGAGTTAGAAGAACAGAGGTAGAAATGATAATGCTGAGATTTCTGGCTTCAGAAATGGAAAACAGGGTGGGATGTGGTGAGGTAAGTGAGGTGTTGAAGGCACAACATTTAATGAGGCATTCATTCTCAGGGTCACACAAAAGCATGGTTGGCACTTGAATGATATGCTAGAATGTCTTACATTTTATGCCTAAGTGATTCTCTTACTTCATTCTAGTTCCAGTTCTGACTAGAAGTATGATGTTATCACAAACCAAGTTGGGATAGTCTAGACAGAATCAGACTTGGTAAGGGTGATGTGCGTATCAGGAGTCTGGTTCTAGACATGCTGAGTTTGAGATAACTGAATATACAAGTGAAGACCAAGAGTACACAGCTGGATCTCTGATTCTGTATCTCAGTGGAGAGGTCTACACTAAAGTTACACATTACAGAATTGTCACACTAGTTGAACTCATGAAGGCAGTGAGTATATATAGTATAGGTGAGGACAGGTGTCAAGGAAATTTGTAGGAAACAAAAAGGGAGACCAGCAAAGGACCTTGAAAAAGAGGAGCTAGAGTGAGAATGAAAACTAGGAGTGCAAACTCCCAGAAGACAAGAGAAGAAAATGCTTCAAGAAGTAGGGAGTAATCAATTGGGTTTCATGCTGCTGTATCAAATTAGATGACTGAGATGGAAACACAGGCTTCTGTAGGTTGGAGGTCATTGGTCATGTTGACTAACAACTATTTTGGCGAAAAGATGGAAACAACAGCCTGAAGAGAGTACATTACACAGAGAACAAGAGAGGGAGAAGGGGGATTTAATTTAGCAAATATAGACAACTCTCTCAACAGAAAGAGAAAGAGAGAGAGTGAGGGAGAAGAGAGAGTGAGAGAGAAAAAGAAAGAGAAGGTAGAGGGGTAATACAGGTATAATTTAGTGCTGTCTCAGTTTCTTGAACTTGGCACCTCAACCTCTCACCTTCGAGTTTGTCAATGGGTCCTCTGAGATGCTTATTTTTCAACAGATAGAGATTCAAAATAATCCTTTATTCAAATAGGTGAGAAATGTTCTACCAGAGATTTTTCTACCAAGACACATGAAAAAAAGTGGCAACGTGGCAATTTGAGTAGGATCAGCAACTTTCTCTGAATTTGTTGATTTGGAAATCATTTGTCTGGCTCTGCAAATGAGTCATTGTTTGCTCGAGTTTTTCTACAGTCTCGCATGCTTATGGTAGTTAAGAACAATACACTTTGTCAACTTTTGCTTACCACTGAGGATCTAAAAGTGTGCTCAGAGGTAATTTGAACAGGCCCTTTCAAGACAGTGCATCTTTTAGTAGATCCACAGAACAGTAAATATAACTTGATAATCAAGCCAAACATGTCTTTGCATTGGAAAATTGAATTGGAAGCTTTGCATAATAAAGGGCTAAAATTATGAACCACATAAGATTTGCCTGAAAACTTGATTGTTCAGGCTCAAAATCCCTACTGAATATTCTTATGCTTGCTTTTGTATTTATCTATTTTCATGTGACAGCTTACAGCAGACATTTCATTTTTTATCTACTTTCATAAAATAAATTGTAATAGAAATGCCAAAGCCACTCCATAGCACCCATCATATCACGTATATAGACCATATTTTACTGTAGTAATTGACATACCAGCATTTATGAATTTAATTCTTGGCGTGTGCATTAAGAGTTATATTCCTTTATAGAATTTAATATGTTACAACATTTTATTTCTTTATTTCTTGCTATGCTTTAAAAGTGCTTATAAAACGAGGGGGTTTTAGGTGCAAAATGGGCGATTACCAAGATAAAGGCATAAAAGAGAAAGTGCAGTGAGGATTGTGAAGCATTTCCATTTCTTTCTCAGGTGTGAGTGAGTTTTAGCCCTATGGAAGCTCTTAAGAAATAATCCAACAAAAGTAACATCATAGAACTTTAGTTTTCCCCAATAGAAATTATAGAACAGAATTATAAAGTTGCCACTTACAAATTTAATCCTCTATCTTCTAAATGAAATTATGGAATTAGGAAAGGGCCAGGAGGGACCTCTGAATTCATCTTATCTCATTGTGTAGATGAAAGAGCTGAGCAGTGTTATTCTGTAAGTCACCCTAAGGTGATAGAGAAAATAGTGGAATTTAGGTTTCTGATACTGTTCCAGGTGTCCATCTATTACAACATACACTTATCAAGCACCTACTATATATAGGAGGTCATTCAAACCTTCTATGAAGAATACAAAGTTGTAGCAATATTCTTTGTCCTTAGAGAACTTATAATCCATTATCAAAGATAGTAATTTTACATCTAAAATATGAGCTTCAGTTTGTTAAGAGCCATGAGAGTAACATAATGGTTTAAAAGGAAAAGATAAAGTGAAGTTTGGGAAAACCACTATAAATTTCTTAAAGGAATAGTGCTTGTGAATATGAAGGTAAGATTTTAATAAAAACAGATAGGAAAGAAGATGGTAAGTCTGGAAAAGACTGTAACTTCAGCAAGGACAGGAAAGTACACAGTGATGAAGAAAAGCTGGTCATCGAACGTGACTGGATTATAATTTACTTTCACAATTTTTATATTGTGCCATTTCATGCCCATAAATTATGGACATATTTTCAAGGAACTTAAATATTAGACAAAAGAGCCTTGTCCTAAATAGTAAATCACTGAAATCTACAACCAGAAAATAACTTGATCGCCATTCTCTAGACACTGAGAGCAAAAACAAGTTGTGCATTCCTTACCACAGTTTGTAATGCATTTTGAAAGAACAGGAAAAGAGAACCATCATTATGGTGTCATGCAGAGTATTTTCACTGCCCTAACATCCCCTGTGCCCTGCCTATCCACCCTCCCTCTACCCCCTGCCCCTGGCTACTGCTGATCTTTCTTATTACCTACATTGTTTTACCTGTTCCAGAATGTCATATAGATGGAATCATACATTATGTACCCTACTCATATTGGCTTCATTTACTTAGTAATATGCCGTTAAGTTTCTTCCATGTCTTCTCATAACTTGATTGCTCATTTTTTAGCATTGAATAATATTTCACTGTCTGGATATATCATCATATTTTTATTCATTTACCCACTGAAGGACATCTTGGTTGCTTCCAAGTTTTGACAGTTATGAAGAGGCTGCTACGAATATCCTCATGCAGGGTTTCACATGGACAAAAGTTTTAACTCATTTGGGAAAATACCAAGGAATGCAATTGCTGTATTGTTTGGTAAGAATATGTTTAGTTTTTATAAGAAACTACCACATTGTCTTCCAACGTGGCTATACCATTTTGTCTTCCCACCAGAAATGAATAAGAGTTTCTGTTGCCCCACATTTCCACCAGCAAAACTTAGTCTTTTTGATGTTGGCAGTGTTCCAGGTTTTGGCCATTCTAATAGTTGTGTAGTGGTATCTTTTTGTTTTAATTTGTATTTCCCTCATGACACATGACACATGATGCAACTTGTCATATGCTTATTTGCTATCTGCATATCTTCTTTGTTGGGTTGTCTGTTAAGATCTTTCAACTATTGTTTAATCAGGTTGTTTGTTTTCTTATTGTTGAGTTTTAAGCAGTTACTCTTTTTAGATGCCATCTGTCCCCAGCAGGAACCTAGTACTTGCTGGTGAAATGATTATTCCTACTTTATAGCTGACAAAACCAAATCTCTATCATTTTCAGAAATTTGCTGAATATCACACAACTTAGAGAGGTTGGGATCAAAAATGAAACCCTAGTTTGTCTACCTTCAAAGTCTGGATTCTGAAGTGACAATTTCTCTCCTTTTGACAGATATGTAAACTCTAGCTAGAGAAATATCCCACTGTCATTTGTCTCTACCAAACATCATGGACCAGACAGACATAGATTTTGGCTCCTACAGTCAATGTGGCTGTATGGTAAAGAGCAAAAGGAAATAAAACAGAATATCCCTTCCCACCTGCCACTCACGTTGGTAGGTGAATCCAGTGTTCTTTGATAATTTGCATACTCAGCTATCCTGTCTGTGAGGAAATAGGTCCTTCATAAGTCCATCCAAAGTGTAAGTTTTGCAGTTGTATGTTCAGCCCTTATTCTTGTATTATTCTTACAGTGAATTTCTAGTTAATTCATAAGAGAATAAAATTCTTGACCCTGTTTTTTTGTGTGGATGAAAATAGAGGTCTAGTGGAATATTGGTCTCAATGAAATTTCATCTCCTGAGGAAGGTCAGTAACAGGAAAAAGGGTCATGAGAGGCACCCTCGGTGGTCCTCAGCTATCATATTTTAATTCTTTAGCATAGAACTTGCTGTAGCATCAGATTCACAGAAGTATAATTCATCAATGTAAATGCATAACAACTCGTTGTCCAGGGCTCCTGAGAACAAAACCATATAGAGTTTGGAAGGTGCACAAACAAAGGCATAACTGTAAACAAACTTGATCTAGAATGCTAAAGTTAATTCCCTTCTCACTTCATTTCCATGATACACTGCCTCTTTCTCTAAAAGAAAGAGGCAGTGTATCTTAACTGCTTCTTAACTCCAACATCATGAAGTTAAGGAGCTTAAGAAGTTGGCTGGAAGATAGTAACAGGAATAAATTGCAATTAAAGACACAGGTAGGAAAGACAATTACCCTGATGCATCTGAGATTTGACACATGGGGCTCCAACATAGCAAAGCAAAAATTAAAATTGGACAAGCCAAGTCCTTCGGATAGAAAAAGCAGTTCTCTGTTCTGCAGTGTCCATTTATGTGGAGAATCACAGAATATCCTACACACAGGAGACATGAACAGTGTGGTTTGTGGGAAGAATCCAGCACCATGGGGCATCTGCATGCTGGCAAAACACTGATTCTGAAGGGCCAAGAAAAACAGAAGCTCTAATGATAAGGTGACAAAAAGAAAAGAATATGTGCAAAATTATTAAAAAACTCATTTCTTTTACATAAACATACACTTAAGCTCAGGACACTTCTCTCCAAAAGTGCAGATTCACAAGGAGACAAAATTTATGTTCAGGGCAATTTAGGCAAAAGGTCGGACAAGGCTCTCTGTGGCCAGAGTCTACTTTGAGAGGGGACCCTTGTCCCTATGCTGCCAGGCAGTCATGGTGGCTCTTAGGTGCAGCAGCAATGATTCTCTTGCATTTATTTTCTTTTACTAAATTCCAATTAACCCCAGATCTTTCATAATTGGTGAAGGGGAAAGACCTTGTAGAGTGAAACACTGCACAGTCTGTGTTTATTTGTTTTGCTGCAAGTTTGCAGGCTCTTTTGTAGACTTTGAGCTCTTGAAAGTGGAAACTGCGTTTATTCATCATCATTCTTATTCCTTAGCTCCATGCCTGGATATATAGAGAGGTTTAATAGAGTCATTTTGTTGACTAATTTTTTAAACTTTAATATTTTTCCTTTTTAGAAAAATATAATATTATACACACATTCACACAAACCAGTGGTGCTAAAAAATAATAGTAAACCGAAAGCAATAAAGCATTCATTTAAACTAAAATTTAAAAGTAAGATATGAAGGAAGCTCAAAGTAAAGATTGAAATATATAGAAGGTATAGAAAAACATAGACCCACAGTGTATATTTCCTGTCTCCATGTCTCATTTTTTTCTCTCTAACATGGGGAATGAGGTAAGATTCCTACTGAACCACACTTTCTGTTGGCTGTTAATGGCCATATTTCCTTCTCTAATGAGAAACTCAGTAATTCACAATTAATGTTGTTGTTGCTAAATAAACTTTAGGCATCCTTAACCCTAAATAGAAATTAGTTAAAAAGGAAGGAGGCATAGGGGGTTGAATCGTGTCCTTCAAAATTTGCGTGTAACATGAACGTCAGAATGTGATCTTATTTGAAAATAGTCTTTGTAGATGTAACTAGGATGTACAAAAGGATCTTGAGATGAAATCATCCTGGATTTAGAGTGGACCATAAATCTACTGATAGGTGTCCTTATGAAAAAAGGAAAGGGCACGGAGATACAGGAAAGAAAGCCATGTGAAGATGGGGGCAAAGACTGGAGTTATGTTGCCATGGAACCACCAGAAACTGAGGCAAGGAGGAATTCTCCCCCAGAGCCCCTACAGGAAGTGTGGTCCTGCAAACACCTTAATTTTGAACTTCTAACCACAACTATGAGAGAATGAAGTTTTGTTGTTTTAAGACACCTAGAGTTTGTACTACTTTGTTACAGAAGCTTGTGGAAACTAATGTGGAGGGGGAGGGTATATTTAGCATAATACAGGGTATTGACTTAAATAGGATGCAGATTCCACAGAGAGATCCTCTACCAAATTCTGTGTATTAACACTGTATTGAATATAAACTTCGTAAGTGGGAGATCAACATTTCTAACAAAAGCAAATACAATATTCCAACTGAATTTTTGATAATATAGTCAGGACCTTGTATTCCACAAGATTCCTCTAAAAGCTACCATATTGGCAACTGTCTGGCTATACACCAAGAATAACTCTTTGCTTCTTTCTTTTATATGCAGAATTTAGATAAATTATGCAAATACTAATTTAATAATTAACAAAAATTATACTGAATCAATTTCTAAATATAAATATCATTAGTCATTTCCTTTAGGTTTTCAATAAAATGATAATATAGGTACTAACAGCCTTCAGTTTTATAGGATTTCGCCTTGATACTTCATCAGTCTATAAAGCCATACGTAGACTGAGAGAGAAAAATTCTACAGCTCCCCTTTAGGAAATCAGTTTTGGATCTACGTTTCCAGACAGGTGTTTTTAAGAATTTCTGTCTCTAGAATTATATCTTGGAACCTCATAGATAAACCATCAGCTACATGAATTGAGGCCCTGGGACAAATGCTTGGACTGTTACTAGAAGGCATGCAGTCTCTTAAACTTCATTTTAGAGAAGTTGTATATTATGAATATCATCATTTTTATACAGGAGAAAAATGAAGATCAAGGAGGTTAAGTGAATTGATCAGGGTCTCACAGCTAGGAAATGGCAGAATTAGGAACTCAACCCATTATTGCCTAGCCTCAGGGCCGCGCAACATACTAACTCGTTTGCTTGATCACTCCGCTTCTTGAGCTCAAGAAGAGCACACACCATGTATCTCTTGCAATAAACAAACAAACAAACAAACAAAAAAACCAGTTACTGAGTACCTTCTTTTTGCCTGGCATTATGAACCACTGGTTTATAATCTAAGCTCAGATAGTACATTGGCTGACTGAAATTTAATAATTATTTAATTCATTTATATAGTTGGTAGGATGTTAGAAAGTGATTTTCTTATGCTTCTGTTCTGACTTTTGACAAATGGATTGGCCCTGGGAAATGAAAAGAAGTAGCAAAGAAGAAAAAAAGGCACAGGTTTTATAACTCTTCTCAAAGTTAGACTTCTAGACGTATGTTTTTAGTGCAGCACCTGGAAGTGACTAATGCTTTTAATTTCCTTCATTTGGGTTATTTTTCAGTAAGGAAGAAAACAAACTTCCATATGGTCCAGCAAAGCCAACCCTGGGTATATATCCAAAGGAAATGAAATCAGTATCTTGAAGTGATAGCCTCAACCCTATGTTCACTGCGGCATTACTTACAATAGCAAAGACATAGACACGACTTTAGTTTGTTGACAACTGAATGGATAAAGAAAATTTTATATGTGTATGTATGTGTGTACATACATACATATAACAACATATACATAAATGCATGCATACATATAACAGAATCTTATAATGTGTATATATGTATTTGGCTGTGTATAATGCACATTTTTCCCAAACAGTTGAGGGAAAAATAAGGATGAGCATATACATGGGTAATACCTGAACTATCTACCTTGTATCTGTTCTTGTGTTTTATAATTATTTGTTACATAAAATTTCTTGTAAAATAATATGTTCAAAAATACATGCTAAAATTCCTTTATAATACAAAAACCAAGTATCTAAGTATAAATAAATAATTGAGTTAAAAATTAAAACAAAAGATTTTTTTCCTGAAAGTTTGGGCCAAAAAATGTGGATGTGTGTTACACATGGGAACATATTATACATGGCAAAATACGATATATGCTTATGATAGAATACAATTCAGCCTTAAGAAAGAAGGAAATCCTATCATTTGTGGCAACATGAATGAATTCAGAAGATTTTATGCTAAGTGAAATAAGCCAGACACAGAAAGACAAATACTGTATGATCTCACTTACATATGGAATCTAAAAAAGTCAGGCTCATAGAACCAGAGAGCTGAATGGTGGCTGTCGAGGGTGGGTGGATATGGAGAGATTTTGAACAAATATCTTTCACTTATAAAGTGAAAGTTTTTGGGGATCAAATGTCCAGCATTATGGTGTCTATCGTTGACATTACTGTGTGATGTACTCAAAATTTGCTTGGAGAGCAGGTCTCAAGTGTGTTCATCATACAAAAGACAAATGGTAACTGTGTGAGGTGATGGATGTGTTAATTAACTTGATCATGTTCATTATTTCACAGTGTATATATATATATTAAATCATCATGTTGTACACTATAAACAAAACAAAAATAAATGAATAAAGAGGTGGTGGGTTTTTTTTAATTTATTTTTAAAAATAATGTGTGGAGCTGACTCAAGGAATCATTTGCACTATAGCAAAATTTGCATAAAGTCTAGCCTATACTCTTTGAGAAAAGTGTTATTACAAACTTGATTAGCTCTGCTTGGACATCACATCTTTGCATTAGAAAAGTAGACACTAGCTGTTGTAGGAGATAAAACCCGAAATCTCAATAGCTTAACAAAAAAAGAGATTTTATTTTTCATCATGTAAGACCCAATCCACAGCAGGAGCGGGTTGACAGTAGGATCTATGTTTGCACTTGTCATCTCCAGCTACCACAACAAAACACTACAGAGTAGTGGCCTAAACAACAGATTGTGATTTGCTCACAGTTCTGGAGGCTGTGGGTCCTAGACCAAGGTGTCCAAGAGACTGGTTTTTGGTGTGGCCTCTCTGGTTTACAGATGACTGCTTTCATGCTGTGTCTCACATGGCCTTTTCTCTGTGCTTGTGCAAAGAGAGAAAGGGTGAGCTCTAGGGTCCCCTTCTCTTTTTTTAAGAACACCAGTCCTATTGAATTACAGCACCACACTTACAACTTCATTTATCCTTAATTACTTCCTTAAAGATCCTATGTCCAAATATAGTTACACTGGGGGTTAAGCCTTCAATATATACTCTTTGGGTGGGGCACAATTCAGTCCATGACAATGATGCACACAGTCTTTCAGAGCCAGCCTGAAAGAAGATCCAACCATCTTCTCTGCAAACCTTCCAATGTTTCCCTGAGTGTTAACATCCAGAAGCAAAAGGGAAGAGAAAGAGGATTTTGCATAGGAGGGTAAAGAGCCAAAAGCAGTTATCACTAGTGCTCATGTCCCACTGGCCGGCTGCAGGCATGTGTCACATAACTGCAGGGGAGATTGGGAAATGTTATCTGGAGTATGCCCAGGGTGAAAGAAATGGGTTCAGTGAATAACTATCCAATCTTTACTATAGATCCTTGTGCTCCTAGACATGGAAAAAGGAAAAAAAAAGTACAGAAAAGAAAAAGTGTACCTTTTCTTAGCTTTTTGAGATCTTCCAGAGTGTTCTCTATCTCATGTTACTTTCAAGTTCTTTTCTCACAATTGCCCTACTTGCTCTTGCCTATGGAGTTATATGACTCAGGAAATGCCTGGGCTTGTGTCCATATAAGGAAGAGGGAGTGTAAGGCGATATACAGCTTATGTTTTAGATCTAGAGAATGAGCAAAAAGCCAATGTATATCATCAGGAAGTATGTGCAGTAAGTGAAGAGCTTCATCCACTTTTAATCTGAGAAGTCTTGAAACCCTCATATCGCTCTTGCAGAGTCACCAGATTTGTGTAAAGTATCTTTGTGTATACAAGAGAAGTAGCTGTGTGTGATTCATGTTTCTTGTCATCATGGGAATGGATAGCAAGAGAATGAGAATAAGACCCAAGGAAAAGAGGCAGTGACAAAACAGATAATTTCCTATTCTCCCTCTCTACTATCTTTCCAAGCTATCCCATGTAAACCTTAAGCATCCTGGAAAGCTATGGTTTGGACAGGTTTATCTGCCTACAACCAAAGCCCCAATGCAACTACTCTGTGCTACTGGGGTCCTGTCAGGGTGCCAGTGTCAGCATAAGATATAATTTGGTCAAGTGCATGGAGGATTTCCCAGGGCCACTGAGATGAGGCGATAATTCTGACGTGCCAGCCAAGGAAGCAAGCTGGTCTAGCCTGGAGGCAGGCTCACCTGGGTGTGCCATTCATCCCTTTGTGAGAAATTCCTGGGAACACCCTTCCCCTCCCAATTAGTTCTCCTAGTAGAATTAAACTCAGTATTTTTTGTTCTTCTCTAAAAGGTACAAAGGAAGGCCAAATTTTTACCCCAGCAATCTTCTGTAATAATCTAAAATTTTTAATTTTTGCCTTAGCTGGTGTGGCTTAGTTGGTTGGAGTGTCATCCCATAGACTGAAAAGGTCACCAGTTCAATTCCCAGTCAGGACACATACCCAGGTTGCAGGTTCTGTTATCACAGAGACCGAAGTTCGATCCCCAGTTGGGGCGTGTATGAGAAGGCAACCTATCTATGTTCCTCTCCCACTTAGATGTTTCTCTCTCTCTCTCTCCCCCCATCTCTCTCTAATGGGAATGAAAACAAAATGTCCTTGGGTACGAATAAATTTTCAATTTGTTGTTTCCTGGAAACAATAAAATTCCATTCCCATTTGTTGTTTTCCACACAATCTTTTCAAAGTAATCCTTTTCCATAACCCTGGAGTGCTTTTGTCTTTAGGTTATCAGTAAACATGGGTTGACCTCTTTGTTCCTTGACATATGAATGCACTAAAATGTGTCCAGTGGGCCACTGCCAAATTTGCTGCTTTTCAATTTTTGTTTGAGCCAGAAGAGTGCAAGAATTCCTCTCGTGTAGGTTGCATAAGAGCCAACAAACAAAGCTGAACTGAATAAGAAGAGTATAAACAAGAGAAGCATAATCTGTGATAGAGGCCACAGATACTGCAATATAAAGAGCAAGATTCTGACAAGACGAAACAAGGCTGCAAATTTATTAAGTGACTCAGTCCTTCCTGAGAGCTCTCTGCTATCTCTCCTTTGCACAGGTGCAGATTTTGCCTTCAGTTTTACAAAGATTAGAACAAGAAATAAGCTGTTTTAATAATGGGGGATGGGAAGCAGATTCAATACACTGGTTTGCAAGTATATCCTATTATACCCTGTTATGATCAGTGCATCATCTTGTTATCACATTGTGCCATGTATGTAGGAGGAGGTTAATAATGTCTGTTGCATTGAATTGTTCAGCTCTATTCTCTCCTCTCCTAATTAAGCCAACACCACATGCTGCTTGCTACATCTTGAGCAATCAGTATTTTTTGTGTTTCTTCACTTCTCCAACAAATTACTTTAAAGATGAACCATTCTGCCTTTAACCCCATCATTTGTGGGGGCACTGCCTGCACTCATCCCCCAGATATGCCAGGTGACCTTCAAATCTACTAGAAGGCAATTCTTCCCCCTTTATACCTTCTCTCAGGTCCCAGTAAGAGTCCATGAAGAAAACAGGAACATTGAATCCCCACCATCTATTATATTTTCTTTATTTAAAACACAAAGAAGCGTGTGTTTTCACATTCAGGGGAAAAAAAGGAAATCATGCATTATCCCTGGGAGACCATGGCTTTTGGTTTCAGACTAATCTTTCTCTAATTTACTTTACACTTCTAGCTGTGAAGCTATGGGTAAGTTATTTAACCTTTCTGAGTGTTTCATCATTTGAAAAATAGTGATACCAACTTACAGTGCCATTCAGGGAATTTAATGAGAAAACACATGTGCAAATATGGTTGCAAATACATATAATCATGTCATAGTCAAATACAGGTGGAAAAGTGTAGCTTCTTAGTGTTCTATAGCTGGTCTAGTCTTTATAAACTCTCACTCGGTTGATAGTGAAGCAATCCTGTAGTCTGATCCAGCAATTGAAAGTCATTTAGGAAATACAGTCCATTTTAGATGCTGCTCAGACTTTCAGACTCTATCCCCTACTCTTTCCCTTCACTTGGATGTTGTCAGGCATTATGAGGGAGTTTACTCTGTCCTTGCAGTAGAGGGGAGAGAAGGCTCCAATCACGCAGGGTACCCTGATGCCCCCTATGCCCAACTATGGACAGGTTGGTCTACCTCTCCGTATACTGGTGATAGCTGAGCTACAACTAGTTCTGCCTATTTTGGAGTGAGTGCAAGTTTAGCACCCATCCCTGTAGTCCATAGTTCCAGGCATTGATGTGTTCTCTCATTCTACTCTCACTTTATTCATTCTTACTCCAAGCCTCTGAAAGTTTACCCACTCCTTTCTCAACACTTCCACATGCCCTCTGGGGACCGTGGTAACTTCTGGATTCCTGTCATACCAAGTGCAGGGAATGAGGAGCCAGAACCTATATTTTGGGCTCATGCACCCTAACCTATCCTGCAGTCTCCCCTGTAAAACTGCTTTGGTGCCATGTTGGACCTAACTTCTGTTGAAGTATGGACTGTCTTAGGGTCCTACAGTCTCCTTACAGTCTGACCTGGAACATAAACTATTCTTTTGATATTTCTAGGCTACCCTATACCTATATCTCAGGCCCTAGGTGGGGTCGTGGGAATAAGAACCTTTAGTTCTACTTGCATCTTTTTCCTTCTTCCATGATCTCTCATGGCAAGAAGAGGTAAGTTTTTTTTTTTATTTTTATTGAATTTATTGTTTTTTTTTTTTTCTTTTAAGGAGGAAGTTTTCTGTTTTGTCTTATTGTTTTACTTTCCCCTGTTGCCTGAAGAGGTCTTCCTCCTTGTGTCTAACTTCCTCTAAGACTTCTGTCTCTTGGTTCAGTCCAAATGGTAGGATGGGGTTTAAGGAAATAAATCAGTCCATCCATATGAGAAATTAAATGAAAAAATATCCCCAAAGTCTCATGATTGTCACAGATGGATAACACTTGGTGAAAAGCCTGAAATCTATTAATTCAGCATAGTTAAATAACCCATACTATATGGTCATTTCTGTGCACAATTCGACTATTACACTTTCACTTGATGAATCCAAAACATTTAAGTTTTTAAATTTATTTATTTTTAGAGAGAAAGAAATATCGATTTGTTGTTCCACTCAGTTATACATTCATTGGCCTATTCGTGTATGTGCCCTGACCGTGTATTAAACTCACAGCTTCAGCACATTGGGATGACACTCCATCCAACTGAGCTACTTGGCCAGGGCAATTCAAAACATTACATAAGACAATTACTAGACTCATTTTGCCCACACCACCATCTCTAGACAAAACTGCCAAACCTGTTTCGAGTAAATAAAGATGTTTGTAAAGGACTTTGGGATGATTGCATCACATATCTAAGTAACTAATTCTAGTTTAACTAGCTGTCACTCTTAGGAAAAGTCTCCAAAGTTAACTTGAATTCTAAACACCTAATGCAAAAGAGAAACCAGCAACCTCAAAGTGTGAGCTTCTCTTTTCCTGTTTATTTGTAGATGGCTTTTAATGATTAGGAAAAGAACCAAAACTGTAAATACCCCTTGTCAACTACAACAATGAGCCTTTTCAACTTCTGGCTGATCAAGACATGAAAAGGGAACAATTTGACTACTTTTTATATAAATATAAGTGCATATTTTCACAGCGTTGCTTCAAGACTTAAGCTCCTCCAGCTGATTATTAATTGCCAGGAAATGTCTGCCCAGTCTATCACAGTGTCTTAATTAAGCAAATGCACAGAAATTATATGGGGCAGAAGCCCATGGACGTCTCCAGGTGTAATGAATTCTGAAGGAGTTACAGATTTCCTAGGGTGTGCTAAAAATACATAGGAGCTAGAGGACAACCGAATTAAGAACTCTTTTTTTCTCCTTTTACCAATCTCCTCCCTTTTAAAAAGATCCTAACTATTCAATCTTCAGTCCTCAATTAGGTGCCTCCTCTTTCCAGAGACTTTCTTGGTCTCCTTTTACCATATTCCCTTAGGCTGCTTTGAGTGACTCTCCTCTCCACCCCTGTTGGTAAATGGCACTACCACCATTCCCATTGTTCTAACCACAATATGCTCTTGTTACGTTTTTGTCCCCCAGTAAGTCTATGTCCTTGGCTTGTCCCTGCCTTATCCATTAAAATATCACAAAGATTATATAAAATGTCCAGTTCACAGTTATCTCTCAAAAAATTCACTGGTTAGACCCTGGCCAGGTATCAAAGTTTGTTAGAGCATTGTCCCGATATGCCAAGGTCGCTGGTTTCATCCCGGGTCATGCGTGATACATACAAAAAGCAACCAATGAATGCATAAATAAATGGAACAACAAATAGATATTTCTCTCTCTATAGTCCTCTCTTTTCCTCTCTCTGTCTAAAATCTATAATTTAAAAAAAAATCACCATTTTGAGCTGTCCAAAGCACTTTAGAAACCACAGGGGCAGAGGAGTTATTCTTTATTTTTATGCATTATGCTTATACACAGGGCCCACAGTAACTCAGCCATCAATTAATTTACTGTCTATTTTTGCCAAGCTTGGAACAAAAAAATTTTGGACTGTATTCCCTACAGGCTCCTGTGTTTTCCATAATTCATTCCTCAGAGGGCTTTACCAGGGAGTCGGGGGCAGAGAGGACCCCACTGACAAACAGCAGATGCCAGCAGGCCCAAGGCATGTCTGACACATGGATGATGAAGGAGATGTGAAAAGGGAGCAGCAGCTCCTGGGATGACACATTTAAGAGCCTGAGGAGGTATATTGCTTTAAAACTACTGATCATAAGAAATGTTCCTGCAAATGGTATGTGGTATGTGCCCTTCTGTCCACACCAATTCAGTTGGTAAACACAGAGAAACAGAATTCTCCTTGGGTACTTGAATCTCATAGAAATGTCAAGAGTAAAATGGATGGTACAGTTAGGGTTCCTGTGCAATCTGAAGCGCTCCCTTGAAAATGAGAGGAAAAAGGAGCTAAGAGTGAACAGACTGAGCATCAGGCAGGAATAATATGTGACTCAATACTTGTCTGGAGTAAGGGAGATGAAATATGCACTGCTTTAGAAAAAGGCAAGTGCTGACCTTTCTGAAGTCACAGCCTTCCAAGAAGAGATATTTTAGCTGTAGTAGATGAGCACTTTCTGCATTAAGTTGAGGGTTTGGTTTCCTTAATCCTGAAACACATAAAAAATAAAGTGCAGTTCCCTGATGTCCAAAGAGGGGAAAGAGAAGTCTGAAGTTACTATATCAATGACTGCAGAGTTAATACTTACAATAAGGTACATGGTATTTGCATCTTGAGGAAGGGTACTGGTTCAATTTTGGAAAGATCCATATGGTTAATAATGGTTGGAATTCCATTCCCCTTGGAATTTTAGACAGCAGAATCTATTAGTCATAACTTATAAGCAAGGTAGTGGAGAGTACACGAAGCAAGAAACAATGTTTGTCCCAAAGGACCTTAAGGGCTTGTTGACTAGACTAGTAAGTAGATGAACATCACCAAACAATTCTATATGTGCTTAGCATAGAATAGACAACAAATTAATATGTACATAGACATCTGTATAGTAATTAAGTCTGTGGTCTATTTACTAGAAGTTACTAGATATTAAGTACATGATATATCATCTAAACTCTGCTCAGCCCAGACAAATAGTGAGGCCTGTGCTTGGCACTGTCCCCTCCTCAGGCCTGCATACTGGGTCCCTGTGGTTCACTGTGCTGTCCTTTGTTCTCACAAGGCATTTTTCAGGCCCTGACTTCTCTGCCTGGATCTTCTTTTTAAGACTGGCACTCAATTTTTGCATTTCCAGCTTATCTGCTAGAAGAAACTAATCTGTATAACTGTGAAAGTATGTAGTTACATACACAAGTGGGATAACATGATAATTTTTATATTTATACAGGAGATTGATTAACTCTAACAGAGAAGACACTGTACTTGAAGTCAGAGTGTACACTAAAATCCATATCAGCCTCTTACATGTGTGTGCTCTTGGTAACTCATTGGTTCGCACGGCCTAAATTTCCTCATCTTTGCAGAGTAGGGAATCCCAACTATAGTGTAGGCTTTGCTAGGCCAGCGGTGTGAGCCCACCATTAGTGGACCATGTTGATTCCACTTGTTAGACTAGATGATGTGTTAGACTGGAAATACACAGGCTCCTGGAAGTCCTTCTTATAGAGTAGTCAGTTAGACAGGCATGAGCAGAGGAGGAACAATAGGCCAGGTGCAGAATGTCACTAGGGTGGAAAGTCCTAGGTGTCTAGAAGTGGGCAAAACTGAGAAAATAAATATTTTAGGCTAGAACCTCACTCCCAGGGCAACCTTTCCTTCCCTGGTTTGTTGCTACTCATTGGTTTAGACCCTTTTAAAGGATGAACAAGGGGTAGGGGGCAGAGAATAGCCCCATAAGACTATCATACAAGCCCTTGCATAATCAATTCCTTAAGCAGTAAGCTCTCAGGACAATGAGGTCTGACCTGCATCAAGTAATCTGGGGAATACAGCCTCTGGTCTGTTGACCTCAGAGTTAGAGTTTCGGTCAAACTAAAGATAACATCTAGGCTTCAGTTATGTTTCAGCTCCAGGCCCAGAAAACCAGCAAAATGAGATGAGGTGATGCCATGGTTGATGTCAGGATCAAATGCAATGACTAATGACCCCCTACCCCGGCGATGACCACTAAGTAGAGATCATGGTGCTGAAAGGACACAGCTAGACAGCTAATGAATATTCTATTGAGATCCTCCTCTGAGACTTACTCTAAAATTTCTTCCTTTAAAAAACAGATGAAAACCCATAAGACAAGGGACCCAGTGTGCACTCTCTCTCTCGCTCTGGAACACACCTGCATTTCTCAGGCACATACCTTTGCTTTCTTTCTCCTGTGCTCCAAGGGCCCTTCTTCTACCTCTGTAACTTGTTTCCAGAATCTATACAGCCCAGCTGGCTCATTTCTTCTACCTCTGTGACTTACTAAATAAACATCTTATATTAGAATTCTTGGCTCTCAAGTCTTTCTTAAATAAACTCAAGAACCGAGGTCTAATGCCACATCCACTGTTAACATTTCATTGGTGAGTTTTGGCAAAAGCAAGTAAAATATGATATATAGCCAATTATGAGAACTTTTTAATGACAGTATCATTAAAACTTGGGAAATGCAGGTTACATATACATGGAAAGTATATCATTTTTCTCACAAGGTTATTATGAGGGTTAACCATCCAACCACAGTATCCAATAGTACTGCCCAAATATTTCTTGAATCTGCTATTTGGCAACTAAAATTATTAAATTTATTCATAGTAAAAATAGAAGGCTTAGTATAGAGGAGAGTAGTTTGGTGTTTGTATTCTTAACTCCAATGACCACACACTCTACATTGTCTCTGGATATCACCCTAGCTGCCTTAAGGTATTGGCTCTATCTTATATCTTTGTCCTCCACAACAGCCAATAAAGTGGCTTATTGCCTTACAAATTCAATATGGATGTGCCAAATGAAAATGAATAAAATTGTAATTTGAAGTCCTTAACAGCAAGGAGCAGCAATACCAATGCAGGTGACACTGTGTTCACAAAAATATTGTTTAGGAGCAGTTTGGGAATGCTATGCTCCTGAGGTGCACCATTAATCACGAACAGCCAAGTGCTGAGTTCAGGAGCAAGAGAAGACAATTATAGCTTTGTTACAGGTGAGGCAGCTTTTTTATGGACATGGAGCCCTGCACAAAACCTTGGAAATACCCATTTTAATAAAAACAACCTTGGAGAATCATAGGGAACAGGAAAGTCTGCTCTTTATTCCTGAAAATTTGTTCATCTGTTAAAAAGAGGTTTGCCCACCTGATGCCAAATCCTGGTTGCAAGTTTTGTGTTTCGTTTTGGCTTTTTTTTTTTTTTTTACATTTATTTTCAGGTACCCCTCCAAGTACTCTATAAAAGAGAACAGAGAGGAATTGTGGATATTAAATGCCACCAGGCTTCCTTTAATGCTGAGTATAATTAGATTTAGGTCTTAGGTCAAAGGGATATGGGTGATTGGGGCAGATTTCAATTAAGTCAGGTACTTACTCATATGATTTAGATTCATAACTCAAATGAGCTTGACCTCTTGAAGAATGCTGCCTCTGCAGTGTATCTCCCATCCCTCCTTGTGTCTCCCCCAAAACTAACAGCCCTCTATACTCTGTAATCAGCTTTGGGCTCTCTCAGTTGTGATTTATGTTCTTGATAGACCCGCTTACTCTTTTCCCCTTAGATCTCTGACTAAGGATCCATTTTAAGCAGTGTTGAGATCCTTTGCACCTCTAAAGGAACACTCTCACTTAATAGCTATTTGTGTATTGGCAAGAACTAGCCCCAGAGGGATAATTTTTCTGACTGGCATCAAGGGTTTAGTTGGAGATGAGCTGGGAAAGTGATGACATTTTTGTTTAAAAACTGTGCATGGAGAGTTTGATCAAAAACTAAGATTCATCTGTGTTGAAAACTGTCACAGAAGTGCATTTGAGCTCTGAAGAGGGAAAAGAAGACATAACATGAAACCCTCTTTGTCCATGTGATGACACTGAAGAATCTCAGGAGGTTTAGTATCCTTTAGCCCCTTCATTAGGGGCTAGGAGTGGGTGTAAGTGAGGATAGCCAGAGTCTACATTAATTCAGTGATGCTCTGCAGCCTGGGACTCGAAGCCAACAAGGAGTTAAAACTATTCCAAGTACGGTGAATAGAGGCAGCTGGGTGTTCTAGCAAAACAGAGACCATGTATTGTGGGAAAGGCAGATTCCTGTGGATCAGGGATTTGGGACAAGATTAGCAGGACTGGAGTAAATACCCTGAAATGACCAAAAAAGAGAATAAATCATGAATGTGGTATGGTCTTTTCAGTTTTCTATTGCTGGTTTAACAAATTGCTACAATATAGGGATTTAAAACAACATGGATTAATTATGTTATAGTTCTGGAGTCCAGAAGTGCAAAATACATCTCACGGGGCTGAAATCAAGGTGCTGGCAGAGCTGCCTCCCTTTCTGGAGGATCGGGGGGAGAATCCATTGTCCTGCCTTTTCCAGCTTCTAGAGACTGCCTGAACTCCATGGCTCATGGCCCACTTCTATCGAATCTTTTTCATCATGGTATTTATCTGGTTCTACTTCTTTTGCTTCCTTTTCCACTTTTTTTTTTTTTTTGCCTTTTTAGTCTATTTTGAGCAGCTATCCTTAATTTTATCTTTTAAGTTTTCTATTATATTTATCTTAGCTATTGTATTTTTATTTCTTTTTTCACAACACCCTAGTCCTATGTATATAGCACATTCTTTAATCTATTTGGTATTGCTAGTAATAGTATTCTTTTACTTTTTAATCTTCCTTCTTTTCCTCAGATGAGCTCTGTTTCCTCTGTGTTCTGCATATTTAACCTTAAGTTTCCTGGACATCCTCTCTTGCCTTGCCTCCAGAGCACTGACTGGCAGCTGGGAGATATACCTCTGAGGAAAAGTGGAGGAGTCCTCTCTAGAAAAATGGAAAAGCCTCAGATACTAGGTCTACATATTGTCAGTAAAGGAATCCTTGGTAAGAAAGCCAAACTTTGATCAACCTGCATGTTAAAATCTATTTGTTGGCAAACTCTACCCATACATCCTGAGTTAGGAGGGCCCTAAGAAACTATTTAGAAACTCAGGGTCTATGGGGGTTGCAAGCATGCAGATGTTTACATAAAATCTCTTTTCATTACCTAACCCTCATAGAACCTGGTATCTAGGTCTTTCACATGCTTACTAACTTCTTCACAGAATTATCTTCCTGGGAAGCAAGAGAGAGGAATTATACAGCAGCTGTCAATCAAAAGGATATGTTGAATACAGAATTGAAAGACAAAGTATCTGATCCAAAGAAGGCCAAAGTACAGTGACGCTGATATATATTTAGACAGATAACAATACACATTGTTCTGATGGGAGTATAATGAGGAACTGATTAGAATACAGTAAAATGAAAACAAAATGTGATTTGTGGTGGCACAAAAGGAAATGTCTTTGGGAAGAGTTTCAGAAGCCTTTCAGTACAAGGAACTTTTGAAGGAGGAGTTTCTGAAAGAAGTGTTCAAGTGGAATTTCTAAGCAACAAGAGGCATTAAGAAAAATATCAAGAAATCTTAAAATGACCTGCTGTTTATGCTGTTGTTCATGAGATATGATTAGAAGTTATGGGAGATGGAATGGATCAGCAGCAGCTTTTCACTATATCGTGATGTTGCTTCAGAAATGTACAACTGCAGGCTTATTCCTTGAACTGTTTGGGGCTGCTCATTTTCATGGGCTTTCTCACTGACAGCCTGCCGATTATTTCCTTGTTCCTTAACTACCGTGTTTCCTATGTCTTGCATTACTCAGTAATTCAGGAAAGATATGAGGCTTATTGAAGCAAAAAGTAGCAGAAAAGGTGATTCAAATACATGTGATGGGATGTGCAGTTTTAACCCATACTTACTGCTAGCAGAAATCTTGCTGGATTCCAGCTTTGGCTGTGAGTTTCATGAGACTTCATTAAAGTACAGATAGTTATAGCTAGAGGATATTTACGGACTAGACATGTTATGATGTTGCACAATGTTACATGGTTCTTAAACTCTGTGCTCCAAAAACAGATTTCTGGTATACCACACCAGTGTTCTTTCTATTTTGCTTCAACCCTGATTAAGCCTACAGAATCAAGAATTAATGGGGTCCATTTTTTCCCCATGTCTCTGGTTATATTTTATTTACTTGTTTGTTTTGTTGATTAGGTTCCACTTATAGATGAGGTCATATGGTATTTGTCTTTCACCACCTAGCTTATTCTGGAGGGGAGGTGGGAGGGGATAAGCAGGGAAAGGGGGAAGGGTTTTCAGAAACATGTATAAAAGACACATGGACAGAGCTAAGGGGGGATGGGATCAAGTGTGGGAGGTGGGGATGGCTGGGGTGGGAGAGGTGGTGGGGGGAAAATGGAGATAACTGTACTTGAACAACAATAAAAAAATAAACTTAAAAAATAATTAACAGGGTTTTCTTCCTTCAGTGGAAACAGAGTCACAAGCCACCAGGTGGCAGTGGTTGTTAAAAGTGGATACAAGTCCATAATATCCTGTACTCTTTGTTCCTCTTTTCATTCTGACCATATTTGAAGACTTGTACATTTTCAAAATGTTCATCTAAAACACCCAGCCAGATCTATCTTTTCTATGGAAATGTCATTCTCCCAATTTCCCCTTTTGAAAGGGAATTTTGAAGTATATTTCACCCTTCTAATTCTACATTGTTAATATTCGATCAATCTTTACTTCTTATAAAAAACACTGCTGATATCATATGAATCTTCTCAAATGCTACCAGTGGCACCTTCATTACTGAGCACGATGCAAGCACTTCAGGCCAATAATCAGAGCTCTAACACCCATGCCGACACATCTTTACATGACCATAGAGTCGTGTGGTGTTGTCCATTGAAGGTGCTTCATAAAATTTGTTCTTTGATTGATATTTGTATGAAATTATAAATACACAAGTTGATGTAAATGAAAATATAAGGGATATTTTCCTTCATCAATTTTTATTACTGCTGGATCTCTCTACAAATAATACGCTAGAAACAAGTAAGTCATTGAAAGTGTATAGGCCCTGAAGTATAAAGATTACCCAAGTTTTCAGTATCACCTTAGAATTTAATCCCATACATATGGCATAAGACTATACATTGTCCTGTGACAAGAACCAGCTTTTTTCTATTGAATACGCTGGTTTAGTTCATTTATACCTAGGAACCAAACTCCCCGACTGATTTAAGACCTCATGCTGACAGTAATAGCAATAATGATTTCATCTTGCATGCAAAAAATAATTTAAAGTGTATCCCAACTCACGAGGTGGGGAATTCCCTAAGCACAAGGCCTGGGTTCAGATGCTAAGCAGCCTAATGGATTGGCAGATGTATCTTATACTTTTGGTTCATATTTATCATTCTCAAACCTGGCTTCACAGGTAAATCACCCAGGAACTTTGAGGACAAATATAACGACAAAATACCACAGAGACCAATTGAATCTGAAACCCTAGAAGCGGGGCCCTGGCATCCAGACACAGCTCTGTCTCTGCTGGGGATTCCAATCCACAATGAGGGAAAAATCGCTGGCTGTGAGGGCCTCTAAAACAGTTCCAGCTCTGCTATTTTAAGGATATTATTACAACAAACCTAGTGCTCTTTCTACAACGTTTTGCACATTTTGCTTCTTAGGAAACCAAGTTTCTGATATTAAAATAAAGGGAAAAACCAGGAATAATCATTCTAATTTTTGCCTTCCAGCCTGCTAGAGTTTCACAAGAGAAAACTTTTCTCCTCTTTCTTAAGACAGAAGGAGCGGCTTTACATTTCCCACTGCTGCATGCATCCCGGGTGGCTGCCCATGTATCCAGAACTGTCTGACATGAAACACATTCTTCCTGCTGTGCAAAGTGAGGAATTAAAAGGAGGGGAAAGAGCGTTTCTCTGGCTTACAACGGAAAAGCAGGACAGCTTTTCTGGAACATAGTTATGGGCACTCCACAACAGACCATTCTGCTTAATAATTTAACCTATGTTGAGTGTCAGAAACTATGAGAAGTATTGGAGAAGCATAGATCCAGTCATGGCTCAAACACAGTTTCTTGTTCCCTTAGCATTACATCCTAATGAGAGACAGTTTTGTAAATGTTTTGAAGGTAAAGATCTAAGTTATAACAGAGAATATCAGGCTGGAGGGGTCCGGGAAAAGTACTGGATTATGGACAGGGACCATCCCTGTGATGAAATGACTTTGATGTATTGTTCAGTGAGTTAATGTGATCAGATCTAGAATGAAGCCTCCACTCTATTCCATGTTTTCTCTCAAGTCAAAGGCAATTTTTTTTCTCTGTCCAAAAAAAGGAGATTAGGCAACCAGATGGGCATTTGCAGAACTGGTTTGCTATTTATACTTTGAAATATATTGAGAAATACTGGATCCACTACAGAAAGGAAAGCACATCATTTCGCAAAAACAAAGTCTCTTGAGGAAATTTCTCAGGAAGTGCTGGGGGCCATCTTGAACAATGTTTGTTTAATGGGATTAGATATGTGCTTTTCTAGTTAGCCTTATCAAATCATTTGTGGGACAAAGCACAGAATAAAGAAAGATATTTATCTGTAGTTAATCACCTTCTACCTTCTGCCTCCTGAGGAAAACCTGCCTGACATGTTCATCTGCGAATTGGTCAAATTTCTCTCCTTCAATACATGGAAAATGAGATCTCAGGCAATATTTCTTGGTTTGGATTTTCAATTTGATGTTGCCGGTTGTTAAGGTGGCTTCTGAGATTTAGTCTGAGCTAACAACTTCAGTAGCTGTTCTAGACCAAATTAAAACAGTAAGAGTAAACTCATCAACACAGAATTAGCTGTAATGCCATTCCTGAAAGACAAGCTGAAGTAGAGATTACTAGCTCACTTCCTACTCACACCCTTTGGGCAACCGCTGGGAAGGATTTCACTGGGTGTGATATTGCTGTTAGGAGCTCTGGACTCACAGCAATTTGGTAGAAACTACGTGGCTTGTAAACTGAACCTACTAGCTCAAATACAAGGTTTTTCAAGTACTAGGCCCTGTGACCTTAAGCAATTCACTGTTCGAGGCTACATTGGTCTCATCTATACAATGGAGACAATGATCCTTGCTTACATTTGTGAGTTAATGAAGCATCATATGACCTGGATTAGATTATTGTAAATTATAACACACTTTATAAAGTACAGCTACCTTTCCGAACAAAGCACTTGTGTGTTAATTCATGGGTCTGGTGACAGTAGCTCTCAAGATTTACTCTATTAGAAAAATCTCAGTGCTTTCAGAAGTCCCAGAGTCCGGGCTCCATGTCATACCAGTTAAATCCAAATTCCTAGGAGTAGGGACCAGATGTCAGTATTCCTAAATGCTTTCCAGATGATTTCAAGGTGCAGCGAAGTTTGAGAACCAGCCCTGGGCTGAAAGAGCAGCAAAAATGGAGACAGACTGTGGAGAGGGAATTAGATGGGTCGTCAGGACTAGACTCAGGATCTCTGCACCTCACTAGCTTTGTTACTTTGATAAGTCCCAACACTTCTCACAGACTTGTACTCGTGACCTACAAAACTGAGTTATTTATAATTTCCCAGACTAGTCCTCAAATTCTGAGGAAGATCTAGGATATCATCTTTTTGTGGTTTTGGAAACACTCTGTAGACTATGACATACAATTTGAATGTGAAGTGGTATTTATAGAATATCATATGGTAACAAGGCAGATTTTCAGAATCTCTAATCCCTCATTTCATTCAACCAACACTGGAAAACTTGTAAGCTACATGAAGTGTGGTTGGCACACTGTTCCCAACTCCATTTTTGGCCACTTTATCCTCTCTTCATTCTTCTGACTTGATTTCCAGTGTTTTTGTGATACTCACTAACTATCCATGGTTAGCACCTTGCTTCTGCTTTCAACATGTTTAGGCTGTTGAAAGGAATAAGGTGACTTAAGTAGCCAATGCTACATTTTGAGCCAGGATTTGGAAAACTGAAAATTATACCATTTTCATTAAGGATTTCAAAGACCCAAGTACTGTTCTTCTTTATGGAAATGGTGTTATTATCAGTATAGTACTTTTTTCTTCCTTCCTTCCTTCCTTCCTTCCTCCCTTCCTTCCTTCCTTTCTTTCTTTCTTTCTTTCTTTCTTTCTTTCTTTCTTTCTTTCTTTCTTTCTTTCTTTCTTTCTTTCTTTCTTTCTTTCTTTCTTTCTTTCTTTCATTACCTTATCACCTGCTTTCTCTGTCTTAGATTCATCATCTTGTTCTTCTTCTTCGTGCACTTCTGGGAGATTTTTTCTTTTTTTAAGTATATTTTATTGATTATGCTATTACAGTCATCCCAATTTTCTCCTCTTTCTCCCCCTCTGTCCTGCACCCTACTCCCACCAGCATTCCACGCCCTCCTTAGTTTATGTCCATGGGTCGTACATATACGTTCTTTGGCTTCTACATTTCCCATACTATTCTTAACCTTCCCCTGTCTATTTTGTACCTACCATTCATGCTCTTATTTTCTGTAGCTTTTCCCCCATTCTCCCCTCTCCCCCACTGTGCTGATAACCCTCCCTGTAATCTCCATTTCTGTGATTCTGTTCCTGTTCTAGTTGTTTATTTAGGTTTGTTGTTGTTGTTGTTCTTTTTTTTAGGTTTGGTTGTTGATAGTTGTGAGTTTGTTGTCCTTCCACTGTTCATTGGATTCTTCTGAAATTGCCTTACTATCTTGACTAGAGCCTTCCATGTTTTAATGGCTATTGCCTCTGTTCAACCTTTTCACCCAGAGACTAATTACTATATTTCTCACTTTGATGGGTGTTCTAGCTTCTATTTCTGACAACTATTA
>PVKM010010535.1:0-34792 GCA_004027735.1 Carollia perspicillata | reverse complement strand
TTTTTTTTCTTAAAAAACGTATTCTTAAAAGTATCTCCTACATTTTCATTTGCAAAACACATAAATATAACAAAATTCAATAAGCTGTACTAAAGTGTCTATGGCTTCATTTCAATAAAAATTTATATTAAGTACTAACCAGCTGAATCCTAGAATTTTTAACATCTTAAGAGAGGGACACTTTCTAAATTTCAAGAAGCTAAAAGTAATGCCTTTGGGGCTAACATTCCATGTGACTGTGAATCCACTTTAACACTGCCTTGTGGAGTTGTCAGAAATTCTGCCCACATAAAAGTGATATTAGAAACAATGATATTCAAGTAGCACAAGCACACTTATTGCACCGGTCTTAGTTCTAAACACCATACAATTCTCCAATAAAAGAAACCAGGCATTCTTGGAAAAATGATTGATTCCAGAGTTCAGCCATGTAAAATATAAGATGAGCCTGGAACATCTTGTGATGCCAGAAAGTAAGAAATGCTCAAAATAAAGATTGGGGCTTGGTGAAAGAACACAGTAGCCAACATGAAAGATCCCTAATAGCCAAAGCTAGAACAATTTGAGGAGTAAAATAAATGACAATGTTAAATTCTAACTCATAAATATCCATAAGTCCATTCTGATATTAATATTAAAAAACATAGGAAAGACTTCCGGCCAAGATGGAGGTGTAGGTAGACACACTGTGCCTCCTCACACAACCAAAAGGACAACAACAAATTTAAAAACAAAAAACAACCAGAACTGACAGAAAATAGAACTGTATGGAAGTCCGACAACAAAGGAGTTAAAGAAACATGCATCCAGACCAGTAGGAGGGGCAGAGACAGGCAGCTGGCCAGAGAGAACCTGCAGCTAGGCAGCAGCTGGCAGACCAGGGCAGCAGCTGGCAAACCCTGCGAGGCGGTGCATTGCAGACTGGGTGGTCCCACGTTCACAAGCAAGAAAACCCGGAGGATCACCTGAGGAGCAAGACTGACCGCACAACCCAGAGTTCCAATGAGGGGAAACAAAGCCTCAAACCTCTGATGAAAATACCTGTGGGGGTTGAGGCAGCAGCTGGAGAAACTCCCAGTCTCACAGAAAAGTTCACTGGAGAGATCCACACAGTCCTAGAACTTACACAAGCCCACCTAGTCAGGAATCAGCACCAGAAGGGCCCAATTTCATTGTGGGTAGCTGGGGAAGTAACTGAAAACCAGCAGAGAGTGGAACAAGCAGCACTGTTCCCTCTCGAAACCCTCCCCCACATACAGTGTCGCAATGCAGCAACGTGGGTTGCCTTGCCCTGGTGAACACCTAAGGCTACATCCCTTACTACATAACAGGCACCCTGAGACAAAAAAAAATGGCCCAAATGAAAGAAAAGATAAAAGCTCCAGGAAAAAATACAACTAAGCAGTGAGGACATAGCCAACCTATCAGATGCACAGTTCAAAACACTGGTAATCAGGAGGTTCACAGAATTGGTTGAATGTGGTTGCAAATTAGATGAAAAAAAAAAAGGCTATGCTAAGTGAAATAAAGGAAAATGTACAGGGAACCAACAGTGACAGGAAGGAAACCAGGCCTCAAATCAATGGTATAGACCAGAAGAAAGAAAGAAACATTCAACCAGAAAAGAATGAAGAGAATTCAAAAAGATGAGGAGAGGCTTAGAAACCTCCAGGACATCTTTAAACATTCCAACATCCAAATCATAGGGGTGCCAGAAGAAGAGGAAGTCCAAGAAATTGAAAACTTATTTCAACAAATAATGAAGGAGAACTTCCCTAATCTGGAAAAGGAAATAGATTCCAGGAAGTCCAGGAAGCTCAGAGAGTTCCAAAGAAGTTGGAGCTAAGGAGCAACACACCAAGTCACATCATAATTATATTACCCAAGATGAAAGAAGAGGGGAGGATCTTCAAAGCAGCGAGAGAAAAGGAGACAGTTACCTACAAAGGATTATCAGCCGATTTCTTATCAGCCCATAAGATTAACAGCTGATTTCACAAAAGAAACCATGCAGGCAAGAAGGGGCTGGAAAGAAGTATTCAAAGTCATGAAAGGCAAGGACCTACATCCAAGATTACTCTCTGCAGCAAAGCTTTCATTTAGAATGGAAGGACAGATAAAGTGCTTCCCAGATAAGGTCAAGTTAAAGGAGTTCATCATCACCAAGCCCTTATTATATAAAATGTTAAAGGGGCTTATCTAAGAAAAAGAAGATTAAAAATATGAACAGTAAAATGACAACAAACTCACAGTTATTAACAACCACACCTAAAACAAAAACAAACTAAGTGAACAACTAGAACAGGAACAAAATCACAGAAATGGAGATCACATGAGGGTTATCACTGGGGGAGTGGGTGGGGAGAGAGGGGGAAAATGCACAGAGTGTAAGTAGCATAAATGGTAGGTAGAAAATAGACAGGGGGAGGTTAAGATTAGTATAGAAAATGTAGAAACCAAAGAACTTATATATATGACCCATGGACATGAACTAAAGGGGGGAATGCAGATGGGAGGCGGTGTGCAGGGCAGTGGGGAATAAGGGGGAGGGGATGGGACAACTGTAATAGCATAATCAATAAAATATATTTTTAAAAAGAAGCTTTTCCTCACATTTCACACACACACACACACACACACACACACACAAATATAAAAGAGAAGGGGAAGGGATAGCTCTTCTTTATAGTTCCAATTAATAAATACAGGAATCACAATGGTCAAACACTACAGTAATAACTGTTGCAGACAAGATCCACCAATGGATGCTAAAATTAGTGGGAGAAATGTGAGGCAAAATGTTTGCATAGTACCAACATATATCCTCCAGGATATTTATTAACCCAAAAGGAAAAGTCAATAACTGTAAAGTGGAAAACCAAGCAGATACCACCTTGGCCAGATGATCACCAGTAATAGGACAAGTCAACAACATGAATGCACTGAGAAGAACACAACATCAGTTCTGTGGTATTTGTGCCAAAAATGTATGATCCTCATTACATTTGTACAAAAATGTCAGCCAAGCCCAAACAAAGAGGCATTCTACAAAATAACTGAATAGTGGTCTTCGAAAGTGTCAAAGTCATAAAAGGAAAAGAAACACTAAGGAACAGAGTGAAGGAGAAAAGAAAACTAAATACAATGTGCAAACTGGGAGGATCCTGGGACAGAAAAATACATTAGAAAGCTTCTATAATTCAAATAAGGTCTGTAGTTAATAATATTATAACAATACTGGTTCTACCTCGTTCTGATAATTTTACTATGGCTAAAATAGTAATATTAACATTAGGTGAAGCAGGGTTAGTTGTGTACAGGAATTCTAAGTACTATCTTTGCAACTTTTTACATGTCTAAAATTAACTGAAAATAAAGTTTTTAAGACAATTAAAAAGGTCAACTAAAATAAGTCGCATCAATGCACCATTCAACTATGAAGACAAAACAGAACAGCACACAAAAGCGTGACTCTGCTCCTTGTTGGCACCTCCTCCTCTGAACTTGCCCACACAACCCCACCCTCAGAGACAAGAGATGGGGATTGGAGGGAGGTGGTGGAGGAAGACACAGCATACTGGGAAAGAGGAGCATATACTATAAAATTTCCTGAAGGTGGCCCCTGATATTAGGGAACAAAACTTACATTCTATCTACAGATGCTAAGGGATAATTCTCACGTAGAAAGGAAAAAAATAGAGGTTTTCCCAGGAAGGAGGGTTGTGTCGTTGGGAGTAAGGAGTAGGAGAAAGAAAAAAGAATGTACTATTCATTTGCGAAGAAGATTTCACATCGTTTATATAGATGATGGAGAGGGTAATCGCTTTGGAAAATGGCTAGAATTTAAAACTTTATCAACATCTTCACAATGTAATATTGTATGCAAATAATATAAACAGTTTTGTCTTCCACTTAAAAATAATACAATACAAATTAGTCATGTCTGTAAAAAGTCAAAGTCAACTTTCATTTTTGCTTTTCATCCTAACAAGAATGTTTTTCAAGTCTCGTAAGATAGTCCAACTCATGACTTTAAACTCAGACTTCACAAAAAGGAGGACTTACACTTCAGCTCTAACAGTTTTTCAGCATACAAAGAATATAATGTACAATAAATGCTCTTGTGAATAATCACACTGAAGAGGAATAAAGAATCCAGGATACTCAAGAGGGGGAGGACATTCTGACAGGGTAGAAAGAATATGGACCATGGAATAAGACAGATCTGAGATTAAACCTCAGCTCTGCATTTTACTGGCTCCTGTATCCTAATCAAGTTCTATAAACTTTACTTATCTTGCCTGCAAAATGGCAAGAATACCAGTCAACTCACTGTATTGTAAGGAATAAATTAGGTGAGTACACATAAAATGTTTGGCCTATGGCAAATTACTCTACAAATATTATTAGTTCTTTCCTTTCTTTTCCATTTCATTATTAAAGAGATGTTTTCAGAAAACATACCGATTGAAGTTAATGTCTGGGTAACTAGAATATTCGGATTTCATCTTAGCATTTCGACGTGGAAATGTGCAGAAGAAAGCATTAGCTAAAAGACTGGCAATCTGATCCTGGGACATTGTGATGGAATGATTCATCTTCTGTTTCAGGAGCGGTATTGGCTGACAGAGGAAAACAAAAAATACAGACAAAGAATGCAATAATTAGTTCAGCAATTTCAAAAGCAGAGGCACCAAATGGCATTTATTAAATTAAAGTAGGAATAACATCAGGCTACTCTTGAATTCTTAAATCAGCAATACTGTTAGAAAAATGTACTTCTTTGATTAACTGCAGATTTCTTACCAACAATAATGATAGTGAAGAGAACATAAAACATTACTTACTAGAGAAAAACCAGATTGCTTTAGCAAGTAAGAAATAAAAACACATTACCCATGTAATAAAACCAAAGGGTGAAAGAGAATAATACAATGTTGAGTTTAAATATTATCGCATATAAAAAAAATTTGTTCTCACTTATATTAAAGATTGTTAGAGCAGTTTTTCTCTTTTAGTCCTAAATAAAATAATCTAAGGAAAATAACTCAATAAATAAGTCTTTTCCTTCTAATTCTGAATCACACTTTACATTGACAATTTTTCTATGAAACTCAATGATAGCAATTAATAGAATACACACACACACACACACACACACAGATTTATGTATAAATTCTAAGACAAGCATTTCCTACCTAAGCATTCCAATTCAAGGAAGAAGTAGGGCATTTTATCTTCAAAATTTTGATATCTGAAATTCCTTCTACTTGTACCAAACCCAAACTTATTGACCTTTCAGTTTCAGTATAATCCACAGGACCTGATTATTGTATCCAGTGGATTTTATTCTATTCTAAATGTTTAAATGATATGTTTAAAGACACATGGTAAAACCAAAGACCAACTGCTAACATCTCTTTTACATATCAGTTGTTAAATTCAAAATGTTTAGGGGTTGCTTTTCCTTCTCCCTTTCAATAAGAGCTAAAATTAAGTATCCGGGATACCTGGATTAATCACAAACCACTATGCAAAGAGAACTGTTCTGATCATATCTCAGGAACCAACACCAGAAATGCCACTGAGGAAAGGCAGGCAAGAGAAATCGAAACTGCAATACTATAAGAATGAACTTTCCCCCCAAGTAACAAAAAACACACATTACTGTTAGAATAAGAGTTAGCTAGAAAAAGAGGTTAAACTTGCATTTCAACTATTTCTCTTGGAAAAATACAAAGGTAAACAAACAAGGGAGGCATAAAGAATTCATTTTCACTTTGGTATCCAAAATTCTCTCATTTTAGGCCTTAGAAATCAGTATTTCAAAGAAAGAGGAAGTTTGTTACATTGCTCTCCATTTCCCACCTTATACATTTATTTACAATCCAGCAATAAGTTTAGAAAAGGTAACAATGTATCAATGGCTTAAAGCAAACTTGTACTTGGTTTTAGTAAGAAATGAGATTTTAACTACTATATACTGTTACCCACAGTATGATATTAAAAATTAATGGTGATATTTTAAGCTTTAGAGACTTTAAACACAAACATTTCTTGTCTCCCTAATAACCAAATAGGGTAACTTTAAACAGAATAAATGATTTCTGTTCTCTTGGTGAGGAAGAAATACCTGAAAACTCATTTGGGGAAAATCTGAGGATGGAAATCTTACCATCAAATGCTCAGCTAAAAAAAATAAGCTGATTAATATAAACAAAGATCTTTCCAACAGTGCATGTCCAAAATTTGTTTCCTTTAATCTTCTTTTTATAAATAGAATATTTGCCATTCAGATTTGGTCATAAGAATGTTAATGTGATAATTAAATAACAATATATGCAATATAATGTGTCAAAATATATTTTGATACCAAACTGAAACGTTACTTCTGCAGAGAATTTACTTTTCAGTAGACAGCACAGATTTAAAATGTTCTCCCCAGTAATATACTAATGGTAGAATAACGCTATTTTAAATCAAGACAAAATGTTGGGGAGCCACGAGTCTAATTTTGGTTCTGCCAAGTGACTTGTTATAGCTTACAAATTTACAAGCTTTTGAGTAAATAAATCATTAAATAAAATATGAAAACATTCTCTCCTAAGCATGAGGGGAAGAGAAGATTAAGTAATTCATGTGTAAAGGCAATACACTGTCAATCGTGAACTACACATTGAATTCAAAAGCATTTAATTATGTGGAATCTAAAGAACAATATAAATGAACAAATAAAACAGAAACAGACTCATAGATACAGAGAATAGACTGCTGGTTGTCAGAGAGGAGGAGCCTTGGAGGCTGGATGAAAAAGGTAAAGGGAACAAAAAATACAAATTGATAATTACAAAATAATTATGGGGATGTATAGTAAAGCATAGGCAAGATAGTCAATAATACTGTGATAACTGGAAATATTAGGGGAAACACTTTGTAAAGTATAATATATGATTGTCTAACCACTATGCTGTACACCTGAAACTAATACAAAATAATACTGCACATAAATTAAAAAATAAAAAATCATTTAATTAAGCACTATTAACTTTGGGGACACAAAGAGGAGCTCCCTTGAGGAAGAACATAATCAAATAAGATATATAAAGACATAAATTACAAATAATGTGCTAAATATGATTTGAGTGCTACAGGAGGGATTAGATTTGGCTGGGAGAGGTAGGGAAGGCTTTGCAGAGGAAGTAAAAGTTAGAGCCTAAGAGGCAGAGAGAGCTTTTACTAGGTGAAGCAAAAAGCAAGGAGGGAAAGGAAAAAAGAATAAACACGAAATGTAAGCAAGCAAATACAGGCATAACTTATTTTACTGAGTTTTGTTTTATTGCACTTTGCAGATAACTTGTTTTTTACAAATTGAAGACTTGTGGCAAGCCTGCATTCAGCAAGTTTATTAGTATCATTTTTCCAATAGGCTCAGATTATAGTTAACATTTTTTAGCAGTAAAGTATTTTATAATTAAGATATGTACATTGTGTTTTTAGACATACTGCTGTTGCACATTTAATAGACTACACTATAGTGTAAACAACTTTTATATGCACTGGGAATAAAAAAAATTCATGTTACTTGCTTTATTACAATATTTGCTTTATTGCGGTGGTCTGGAGTGAACTGTATTATCTCCAAAGGTATGCCTGTAACTCCAATATGAACAACCAGGTGAGTTTTAAAATATATTTACCTGGCCAGTAAAAAACTTATTTCAGATACAGTGTATTAATGAGGTAAAATTAAAGTTACATAAAATTGGAAATACCAGAGTGAAATGCTAACAAGTAGAGCACACTGAAAAACATTCAGTAGTTCTCAACTGAAGGTGGCAGCATGGCCCACAGAGATCTGGGCATGGTTTTTGGTTGTCCCAGTGACTGTGCTTGTGGTTTCTGGGGTACCCCAATGACAGACCAAAATGTGGGTACCCATCCCACACATGCAGAAACTATTCCACCCAAAATGCCCCCAGAGCCTCTGTGGAGAAACAATGTTAAGTAGAACCCTGGCTAGTATCCAAGTAGCCGGGGGGCTGGCCCTAGAAATAAAAGATGAAGGCAAATTCGAACCACTGTTGAGAGAAATGTGGGAAGAAAATCATGAAGAACAAATCATTGTGGGGATTTAAAACTGTGTATGCAAATTCTTTGATACCTTGTTCTTTTAAGAATTGGAGTTCAATTCCCACCCCCTTGAGTGTGGGCTAGATTTAAGCAACTAATTTCTAATGAATAGAAAAGTAGCACTAATAATGCTGGGTACCTTTAAAAACTAGATTAAAAAAATACAATAGCACTTCTTGCTGTCTCGCTTGAGCAGCTTGGTCTGGAGAAGTCAGCAACCAGGTCATGAGGACCCTCAGTCAGCCGATGTAGAGGCAGGCCCATAAGGCACTAAAGTTTGAAGTAATTTGTTATACAGTAATAAACAATTTTAAAACTCCAGACAAAATGGAGTATTACCAGATTCTTTCTTCTATTTCTAAAAATTAAGAAAATACCATGAATTCATTTATTATACAATATACCACTTTGGGGATTAGAGGAGGAAGGAGTAGGTATTATTAAGCCATTTGGAAGATAATCCATTAGTGCGTTTTTGAAATAATTACTACTGTATTTTTTTAAAAGTTAAGAGTCTGTTTAAACAAAAAGCAAAAGATGTCTGAGTAAGCAAACTTTAACAGTGTAAACTGAAGCTCAGAAATTGAATGCTACATTTTTAATGTCTTTTTCTAGCATTCCTTTAGCCTCTAACCTTTTCTAGCAAAATCATCATATTCTTTGGCAAAAACTTTTACCCCTCTCTCTCTTCTGCTTCCTTGACCTTGGTTGTCCATTAAGAGTTTAATTGTGAGTAAGAAAGCTACCAGGGAAGAAGGTATTTTCACTAACCTGGGTGCAAATATTTGGCAGACAGAGTGCAATTTTCACCATATCAGGCAAAATGGACTGATATAAATGTTGGGCTTCTGCTTCTTCCAGTACCTGAGAACCAATGAAATCTGTGGTCAGTGATGTTTGCTATGAACTTAAATTACATACCTGCTTTTTATAGGATTTCATAATAATGCACATTTATCAGTACAAACAGGGGCACTAAGGCAAACTTACAAACTCATTTCCAAATGCATGTAATTCACCTTAATGCCTTCTGAAAACTAATTAAGTATGCCAAATATCATATACCTCTCATATCAGCATGCACAATTAAATAAAACATGAATAAAAATTAGTACACTCTGCTCTTGGTTATATCAACTAAAAACTGCTTGACCATCAAGAACTCTCTCAGAAGCCCTCAAGGACCCATCTGACTTCAATAGTCTAGAATTTAAAGAAATCACCATAAAAGCCACACTCATTATTTCAGACCATATTATTGGATAGTAAGCAGTGAAGTTTCTGATGACATTAGAATTTCCCTTTTCCAGGCCACAATTTCCATGTCATAATTTAAAGCACAACAAAGATGACATTCATGGCCCATTTTTGTCTTTTAGAATTTCCCATATCTACTAGGTTTCAAAAATTTACTTTAGGCCTTTTAATCTAATTTCACTCTAAATATCAGGATACTTCTTTAAAAGTACTAAAAATGACAACATTCTTAATTAGGAGATACAGTCAAGATTAAAGTAAATCATTTATCTACTTGAAATAACACTTGAACTAGAAGAGGCCACATTTATAATCCAGTCTGATACTGCCATTATTGCAGCAAAACGACAACTGAGGCAAAGGAGGTTACCTGATCATCCTAGATTGTGAAAATCAATTAAGCAACTGAGAAGTAGAACCCATGTTCTCACGTCTATTCCACAGCTCTCCCTACTTCCTTATGGGACCAGTATTTGGGATTAATGATGTAAAGACTCTTCACAAATATCTATAGATTTCCTCTGCTATCAGAATATATATACTCAAAAATATCTATAGATTCCTTTGCTACCAGCTGAAATAAAAAAATATCCATTCACCTACCTGCAGCTGGACTGGGTTTGTGAGTAAACAGAAAAAGTAACAAAGACAATTTATATTCACTCTGGTTTTAGAGGGAGTTCTCAACACTAAGAACTGTCTTTTACACCAAAACTCTAAAATTTAACCTATGCTTACCACAATGAGAAAATTTTTAGTCAAAATGAACAGAAATATATTTGTAATTCAGGGATATACAGGTGTATCTATTAATCACAGACATACAGAAAACTAGCAAGTAAACAACACAAGACAATTATTAATTCTGGGGAAAACAAAAAGCTGTAGAAGAGTGGAAAAGCAATCACATCTTAGATATAGTACTTTTTACCATCCTACTAAGAAAACAGAACATTGATCTAATTGAAAGAAATATAACTATATTGGGAAAATAGGAAAACAGAAATAAAGCTTTGCTACTGGTGATAGGGGGAAGTGAATGGTAGCTAAATCCTAATCTTCTATATTGGGAAATTTACATATTAAAACAAAACAGCTCAAGAATCCAAAGTGGTTAAATGGCTGCCTCTTCCATAAAAGCCTTTAAAGCCTCTTTAACTCTAATAAAAATAAAAGCTAAATTTTAAAAATAATACCCTCATAGGAGGCATTCTACTATTTTAGAGACACACAAGATGATCTTAAAAATTTTCCTTTTCTGGATACCCTTGGTAAGTTAAAACACAATTTCTAAATCATAATTTGAAGCATAAAAGTGACACTCATGGACCCTGTTTTTCTTTTATAATTCCCCATCTCTACTTGCTTTCCTGTATCTGAAACTACAAAATATATATAAATGCATTTGATTAAAATATTCAAACTCTTTTTACTTATAACTTATCTTTTTGTAGAGCAATTACTCTAAAATAATTATACATTCATAGGAAGTTGCAAAAATAGTATACACAGAGATCCAATTTACCCGTCACTCTGTTTCCCTTAATGGTTAGATTTTACGTAACTACAGCACAATATTGAAACCAGAAATTAATACTGGACCAGTTTATGTGTATCATTTTATGCTATTTTATCACATGTGCATTCCTATAACCACCACCAGAATCAAGATAAAGAACTGCTCCAGTACAACAAACATCTCCCTCATGCTGCCCATTTATAGTCACAGTCTCCTTCCTCTAACCATTCCTAAACCTAGCAACCAGTACTTTTGTTTTCCATCTGTAAAATTTGGTCATGTTATAGAAATGAAATCAGAGTATATGGCAAGTATGTCTTTTAAAGACTGACCTTTTTCACCAAGCATAATACCCTTCAGATCTATTTTTTAATTCAATCTTTATTGTATTTTTTCCATTACCATTTAGTCTGCTTATATTCCTCTTTCCCAAGCAATCAGCACACTGCCATCCAGGTCCATGAGTCCTTTTTCCTGTTTGCTCAATTCTCTACCCGCTACCCTAACCCCACCCCACCTCCCAGCTGTCATTCTGCTCTCCATCTATGAGACTGTCCCAAATTTCCTTATTAGTTCAGTTTGTTCATTACAGTTCACATATGAGTGAAATCTCATGGTGTTTGTCTTTCTCTGACTGGCTTATTTCACTTAGCATAATGTCCTCTGGGTCCATCTATGCTGTCGCAAAGGGTAAAATTCTCAGCAAAGTGGATTAGGCCACAATAAAGGCCATATATGACAAACGCACTGCCAGCATCATACTCAACAGGCAAAAAGTACAAGCATTCCCCTTAAGATTGTGAATAAGCAGGGATGTCTGCTTTTACCCCTCTTATTCAAAAAAGTATCAAAGTCCTAGCCACAGCAATCGAACAAGAAGACGTCTGATGACAGGCATCCAAATTGGAAAGGAAGAAGTAAAATTGTCTTTATTTGCAGATGACAAGATATTGTAATAGAGAACTCCAAAGATTTCACCAAGAAACTACAAGGACTGATAAATGAATTCACCAAAGTGGCAGGATACAAAATTGGTATCCAAAAATCATTTGCATTTTTGTATGTCAATAATGAACAGAAAGGAATATTAACATACAATCCCATTCACAACTTCATAAAGAATAAAATACATAGGAATAAACCTAACCAAGGATGTAAAAGACCTGTACTCGAAAAATTATAAGACACTGAAGAAAGAAATTGAAGAAGATACAATTAAATGGAAGCACATACCACATCGTTCATGGATAGGAAGAACTGACATCATTAAAATGCCCATACTACCCAAAGCAGTCTACAGATTCAATGCAATTCCTACCAAGATTCCAATCACGTATTTCACAGCACTAGAACAAATATTTCAAAAATTTATACAAAACCAGAAAAGGCCCCACACAGCAACAGCAATCCTGAGAATCATGCTACCTAATATCAAAACTATATTATAAAGCCATAGTAATCAAAACAGCATCAAACAGCTGGCATCAAACAGCATGGTACTGGCATAAAAACAGACACATAGATCAATGGAACAGAATAGAGAGCCCAGAAATAAACCCATAACTTTACAGTCAATTACTATTCAATAGCGGAAGCAAGCACACACAGTGGGCTAAAGTTAGTTTATTCAATAAATGGTGTTGGGAGAATTGGACAGATATGTGCAGAAAAATGAAACTAACCCACCCTCTTACACCATACACAATAATTAATTCAAAATGGATCAAAGACTTAAATATTAGACCCAAAACCATAAAAATCCTAGAAGAAAACACACACAATAAAATCTTGGACATTGCTCATAGCAATATCTTATTGGATATATCTCCCTAGGCAAGGGAAACAAATGAAAAAATAAACAAATGGGAGTACATCAAAGTAAAAAGTTTTTGCACGGCAAAGGAAACTGTCAACAAAATAAAAAGATAATCCACAGAATGGGAGAACATATTCACTGATACATCTGATAAGGGGTTAATATCCAAAACTGATAAAGTACTTACAACACTCAACACCAAAAATACAAACAATCCAATTAAACAATGGCCAAAGGACCTAAAAAGACAATTCTCCAAAGAGGACATACAGATGGACAATAGACATATGAAAAGATGCTCAATGTTATTACTCATCAGGGAGAGCAAATTAAAACCATAATGAGATATCATTCCACACCTGTCAGAATGGCTATTATCAGTAAATCAACAAATAAGTGCTGGTGAGGATGCAGAGAAAGAGGAACCCCTTTGCACTGCTGGTGAGAATGCAGATTGGTGCAGCCCCCTGGGAAAGTGGTATGGAAATACCTCAACAAATTGAAAATGGATTCGCCTTTTGACCCAGCTATCTCACTTCTGGGAATATATCCAAAGGTACAACATGATTCAAAAGAACATAAGCACCCCTATGTTTACTGCAGTGTTATTTACAATCACCAAGATATGGAAGCAGCCCAAGTATCCATTAGTAGATGAGTGGATAAAATGACTATGGGACATTTACACAATGGAATACCACTTGGACATAAAAAGAAGAAACTCTTCAGATCTATTTAGATACACACAAGTATAAATAGTTAATTTCTCCTTATTGTTAAGTATGCTTAGTATGCCATGGTATGAATAATGCAACTTGTTTATCTATTCCCTTACTGAGGATATACTAGTTGTTTCCAGTTTTCGGCTATTACGAATAAAGCTGCCTTTTACTTTCAATCTGCCTGTATCATTATGTCTGGAATGATTTCTTGTAATCAGTATATAGCCTGTTTTAATATACTCTGTAAACCTTTTAATTGGTGAATTTAGATCATATATTAGGTTGGCCTAAGAGTTTGTTTGGTTTATTCTGTAAGATGGCTGGCTCTAGTAGTGCTTAGTTGTATTTAACTTCATTTGAAACATTTTTGTTAGATTATATTTTGACAGCTGTCATATCAGTGTGTTTTTTTAAAAAAAGTACAAAAATTGGTGAATTTTTGTATAGCCATTTTAATATTGAGGGTGGAAGAAAATACATAACATTTTCAGCATATTATGCTTTATTACTTAAATAAAGGTAAAAATGCAACTGAAATGCAAGAAAGGATTTGTGCAGTATATGGAGAAGGTGCTGTGACTGATCAAATGTGTCAAAAGTGGTTTGCAAAGTTTTGTGCTGGAGATTTCTCACTGGATGATGCCTCATGGTCAAGTACACCAACTGAAATTGATAGCGATCAAATCCAGACAGTAACTGAGAACAATATTATACCACATGGGAGATAACTGACATACTCACAATATCCAACTCAATAAAGTAATCAGTGAAAATGAAAAGTATTTCATTTTAGGGAAAAAGTAAATGGATTTTTTCGCCAACCCAATACATTTAATCATTTATATGCATGTTCATTTTTAAGTCTATTTCTTTTACTTGTTACCTTTTTCCTTCCTTCCTGTGAGTTACTTGAACATATTTTAGAACATATTTTTATTTATCTAAAGGGTTTGAGTACATGTCTTTGAATCAATATTTTTATTGGCAGTTCTCAGCATTACATTATATATAACAAAACAATTTACTGGTGTCAACATCTTTATCAGCTCTAGTATAGAAGTATAGAAATTTTTACTTTTTTAAGTCCCTTTACCCTCCCTCACTTATAATTGCCTTCAATATTTCCCTACAAAAATTCAGAAGCATATTAAATAGCTATAATTTTTGAAAACAGTAAAACAAAACATCAAATACAACTTAGATTATTCAAGGAGAAATGTCTATTATATTTACTTATTTTTACTTTTTCTGTTTTTCTTCCTTCCTGATGTTCTAGGATTCCATGTTTTATCATTTCCTTTCTGTTTCAAGAAATTTCTTTAAACATTGTTTAAGGAGATTTCTAATGACAAATTCCTTTCCTTTTCCTTCACCTGAGAGTGCCATGAAGAATGTTTCACTGGATACAGAGATCTTGGCTGGCAGTTCTCTTTCTGGCTTCATGTTTTCTGATGAGAAATCCACTCATTGCTTTTTCCTATAAGCAATGTCATTTCTCTCTTGGCTTTCATTTATTTGCCTTTAGTTTTAAGAAGTTTGGTTATGATGTGTCTTAGCATGGATTTCTTTGTGTTTATCCTGTTTGGGGTTTGCTCAACTTCTTGAAGCTGTAGGTTTATGTTTTTCATCAAATTTGGGAAATTTTCCGTTATTATTTCTATTTTTCAGCAACCATTTCTTTGAGTAATTTTTTCAGCTTTGCCTTCTTTCTCCTCTCCTTTCAGCATTAAATGACATCAATGTTAGATCTTTTGTTAATATTTCCATTTGTCCTTAAACTGTTCTTTTTTTAGTCTAGTTTCTTTCTACTGTTCATATTGAGTAATTCCATTTGTCTTTTTCAAGTGCACTGATGCTTTCCTCTGCCATCTCATTTTCCCACTGAGCCTTTCAAAAGTTTCAGTTATTTTATTTGTCAGTTCTAAAATTTCTATTTGGTTCTTCTTTTTAAAATTTTTTTTATTGTATTATATTTATTGTGCAGAAATCTGAATTATTAAAACAAGAGGGAACTACAAATAGGTTTAATTAGTAACAATCCATTTTTTTTTTAGATTTTTAAAATTTATTTATCTTTAGAGGGAAAGGGAAGGAGAAAAGGAGAGAAATATCAATGTATGGTTACCTCTCGTGGGTCCCCTGCTGGGAACTGGCCTGCAACCCAGGCATGTGCCCTGACTGTGAATCAAACTGCAATCCTTTGGTTTGCAGGCCTGTGCTCAATCCACTGAGCTACACCAGCCAGGGCTGGTTTTTCTTTATAACTTCTATTTCTCTGCGGGGACAATTTTTTCATTTGGTTCAAGCAGGTCTGTAATTGCTCATTCAAACCTTTTTGTGATGACTGCTTTCAAATCTTAGATTTGCTAATATAATGCTAATTTTGCTATCTAAGCAAATTTGCTAATTTGCTTAGATAATGCTAATATCTGTGTTTTCTGAGGGTAGGTGTCTGTTGATGGTCTTTTCTTATTTCAGTAGAGATTTTCCTGGTTCTTGGTGATGAGTGATTTTTGATTGGATACTAAACATTTTAGGTATTATGTCATGAAATGCTGGATTTTATTTAAATCTTGTTTATGCCCTGGCTGGCATAACTCAGTGGATTGAGTGCAGACCTGCAAACCAAAGGGTCACTGGTTTAGTGACCAGTGCACATGCCTGGGTTGCGGGCCAGGTCACCAACAGTGGGTACACAAGAAGCAACCACACATTGATTTTTCTCTCCCTCTCTTCCTCCTTCCGCTCCCCTCTCTCTAAAACTTAATAAATAAATAAAGTCTTTTTTAAAATATTGTTTTAGTAGACCTTCTGTAACAGGGGAAGGGAGAGCCACCTTGTTACTGCCTGCTGAGAATGGAAATTTGGGTTCTCTACTTGGTCTTTATTGATTCCCAGAGCATGGAGGAAGACAGTCATCTTGATACCACTGGGTGTGGGCTTAGATTCAGGCACCCACTAAACTTCTGCTAATATTGCCCTGATGTTCTATCTTTTCTAGGTCCCCATAGACGCCAGCTAGTCAGTATTCTCTGCATCTTTCAGAACCTTGTGTTTCTATAGTGTCCAGGATATTGGCTGTATTTTGGAAGATGGATAGAAGAAAGTGTCTACCCAAACTTTTATTTGTAACCCAAAGGCATTCAACCTTAAAGTGTCTAAAAATAGGCTGAAAGTTTTTTCTCCTTTGGCCACCTGTCTTTGTCTTTTAAAATTGACATATGCACTGCTGCCATGATTTACTGACTTCACAAGCTTTAAAGTATAACTTATTTATCTGAAAGAGAATTATTGCACTGGACTTCTTCAAAACTGTCAACACTTAAGACCTGTCTAATGCTGCTTTGGAAACACAAATAAGAATGTAAAAATGTCATTTAAGAACATAACCAACCCAATTACTATTTGAAATGAAATGTACATTTTAAAAAAACTAGGATTATCTTACCCCATTTTATATATTATTAATATTTTTATCAAATCTTACAAATTATTTAATATCTATCAATCTGCATAATGCAAACCAAGATATAAGTAGTAAAAAGTTTTTAAAATATAAATCTTTCAACTCCAAGAGTCGCAAAAACTGCCCTGGCTGGTGTAGCCCAGAGGATTGAGCGCCAGACTGTGAACTGGAGGGTTGTTGGTTTGATTACTAGTCACAGCACATGCCTGGGTTGTGGACCGGGTCCCCCCCATAGGGGATATGTGAGAGGCAACCACACATTGATGTTTCTCTCCCTCTCTTTTGCTCTCCCTTCCCCTCTATCTAAAAATAAATAGATAAAATCTTTTAAAAAGAGTAGCAAAAATCTTAAATAATAAACATCTATAGTATATATTATATATTATAATATATTGTTTAGTTTTAATGATGATGATGATTATAAATAAATATAAGCATTTATGCTATAGTAAAAAAAACAAAACTTTATTAAATTCTTCTACAAGTAATGCCCTGCCCTCTATTGGATTGTCCACGCAATTATATGTATTGATAGTAAATATTTCAGCATATGTATGCATAAATTCTTTATTTACTAGTCTCACAAGTCAATTATGGATGTGTGTAATTCAGAATTGGTACAATAAGTTCCAAAATTATAATGCAATTTTACCCATCTCCTCTCTGTAGACTTTGGACTCGTTTGTCCATTCAATTGGCTAATAAACAAATATTTGAGTATTTATCATGTGCCAGACACTGTGCCAGAAATAAAGAGAATGATAAACAGTAATAGACATGATCACTGACCTACTCCCAGGACCAATCTAGAATTACAACTAAACTGTAGAGAAATCATCTGTAACAACCAACTGAACAATAGCTGGGAAACTTTATAATGAGAGACAAAAGAAACCATTTCACCACAATGTGACTGGTACAAAGTGCAGAGGAGACGCAAGAGGACTGACTGGCTTGACTCCCATGAGCGGCAGCTGAAGTGCTGGTGGGAAATTTCAGCAGCCAAGGGGTTTTTCCCTTAAGAAGTGTGAAGTCTAAACTTCAAGCTGAGTTCCACAGACTACAGCACAGAGCTGTAGCACAGACTACAGCACAGACTACAGAGCTGGAAAGGAACCTGGAAAACATCCAACTGTGAAAAGCAGCAGGGTTTCTATCTCCCAAGTGATGGCTGGAGACACAGAGAGCCTCTTAAAGGGCCAACACACAAAATTTCATTTGCAGCCCCTTACCCTGGGCTCTGGCAAAGGGAGTACAGAGCAGAGTTAAGACGCCTAAGGAGAGTCTGGGGGTGGTAGCTTTAGGGAGAGATCTGCAGGAGCAGCTGCCAGGATCCTTGTGCTGAGTCACCCCCGATACTTTATGAGCCATCTCTCTCTCTGGCAAAGTGCCAATTCCTCTCCAAGTGGCATCAGACTCAGGGGAAGCAATAATCCCATCTACAGAAATTACTCTGCCCCATCACATGGTGCTTAAGCCTGACTAATAATTACAGACTGATTAGATAAACAACTGAAGGAGAGAGCCAAAGATTGCAAATTGCTGGTAGCCTCAAACAGGCTGCCTAGGGCCAGACTGGGACACCATCTGACATCACTAGGAGCCCATCCAGAAAGAGAAGACATTGGTAAACATGGGAATATACAGAGAAAAATTCCACAAGGTCTTCTTCATGATTTGCGGTATTTTCTCTCCTTCATAGCTTTTTAACATTCATTTCTTGTCCTTCGAGTTTGTGCCTAATAAGTCACTAGTTTTTGTATTATAGTTTATTTCAAATCTCATATTTTGCTCCTCTCTTATCTTACTGCATTTTACCTTCTTTCTCTCCTCTTCTTATTTTCATTTTAAATTTTATTTTCTCTCTTATTACGACTTCGTTCCATTCCTACTTTTACTATTTCTCCCCGCTCCAGCTTCTCAAAACCATTTTTTTGTCATTAGTCATCTCATATTCTTCTTCCTGTTCTTAAAATACCCTTATTCTCTCTTCACCTTTGTCAGTCTTTGCTTGTGGATATGGTGATTGTTGTTGCATTTCTTCAATTTTATTTCTATATCTTCACTATTTTTGTATTTTGAATCTCAAATTTTACCATTCCCCTCTCCTACTCCATTTTGCCTTCCTCCTGTCCTTTCTTTTTTTTGTTTACATTTTAATTTTTCCCCTTCTTATCCTGACTTTCATTGATAACTCTTGGTATTCCGTCTCCCTTTATTCTCCCAAAATCTCTTCTCTTTCCTCTAGACATCTCTTAATCTTTTTTCCCTCTTAAAAATCCCATCCCCCCCTATATTAATCTTTGCTTATTTATTGTTGATAGTGCTATGGTGACTCTTTTTCTCAAATATGGTTCCTATATTTTTTCATTCTCACTATATTGTTTTAAATTAGTGTTTAAACCTAATACTATATACTTCCCTTCTCTTAATCCATTCTGCCCTCTTCCCTCCCATTTTTATTTATTATGCAAATTTTATTCTTTCTTTCTTCCCCCGTCTCTATTCCTTACTATAATTATTGCTCTTCTACTCTCTCAAAATAATTTTTCTTTCAGTTAGTCATCTCATATTTGTTTTTCCTTTCATAAGACTCTCAACCTCTTTACACCTTAAAAATATCGGTTCATTTGCTGTTGATACTGTGCTTCTGAGTGGGGGGTTACTGTTGCCATTGCGGGTTTGTTTCCTGGACTGTTTGGTTTTGTTCTGGCAGCACGTGTACAGAGCACGGTAGACATGGTGGGTAGAGTGACTCTCAGCCAGCCAGCCAGAGAGAAGGACCCACCAATGACCAACCCAACAACAACCAAAAGCCAATTACAACTAGAGGGCCCCCATAAACACCAAAAAGGGCATCCCAAAGCATCAAGCTCAGGAGACTCTACCACTGAGTCCCACAGGTCTCTAACCACAAGAATACACCACAAAAACAGGGAGTCAAAGTTGATCAATCTAATGCACAGAAACAAACAAGCACAGTCACCTAAAATGGAGAGACAAAGAAATAATCCCCAACTGAAAGGAAAGGCAGAATCCCCCAAAACAGTGCTAAATTAAATATAGGCAAGTAAACTATGCATCATTGAATTCAAAATAATGGTTAAAAGATGCTCAATGAACTTAGTGAGAACTACAAAGAACTCTAGGGAAGCTACAAGGAACTTACTGAAACTATACCAGCATGAAAAACAACATAGCAACTATCAGTAAGAACCAGGAGGAAATGAAGAATACAATTTCTGAATTGAAGAACACCATGGAAGGAATTAAAACCAGGCTGGATGAAACAAGATCAAATCAGCAAGCTGGAGGATAAGGTCAAAACAAAACAAAACAAAACTCCCAGACAGAGTAACAATATGAAAAAAAGACTCAAAGAAGGAAGGGGGTTAAGAGAGATGCAGGACAACATGAAATGTAATAATACCTGTATAATAGGAATACAAGAAGAAGAAAGAAGAAGACAGAAGATGAAGACGAAGACAAAGACAAAGAAGAAGAAGGAGGAGAAGGAGGAGCAGTAGCAGCAGCAAGGGATAGAAAACCTGTTTGAAAAAGTGATGACAAAAAAGCTTCCTTATTTTAATGAGAGAAAAAGTCACACAAGTCTAGAAAGCAGAGAGGGTCCCATCAAGATGAACCTAAAGAGGCCCACTCCAAGACACGTCATAATTAAAATGGCAAAATTTAAAGACAAAGAGAGAATCTTAAATACAGCAAGGAAGAAAGTGCTAATAACATACAAGGGAGCTCTGATAAGGCTATCCACTGATTACTCAACAGAAACACTATAAGCCAAAAGCAAATGGCAAGAAATATTCCAAGTAATGAAAAGCCAAGGCCTGCAACCAAGACTACTGTTCCTAGCAAGGCTCTAATTTAAAATGGAAGGTGAAATAAGAACTTTTCCTGACCAAAAAAAAAAAGGCTAAAAGAATACATCTCCACCAAACCAGGGTTGGAGGAGATACTAAAGCGACTGCTTTAAGAAGATGGAAAAAAAAAAAGAGACAGAAGGATAGGACCACAGGTACGAATGGGAAAAACGGCAATGAATAACTACCAATCAATTATAACCTTAAATATAAATGTATTAAGTGCTCCAATCAAAAGACACAAGGTAGCTGATGTGGTAAGAAAACACAAGAAGAGAAACACAAGAAAGAGAAACACAAGAAAGAGAAACACAAGAAAACACTAGAAGAGATCCATCTCAGAACAAAAGATCTAAACAGACTGAAAGTGAAGGGATAGAAAAAAATATTCCAAGCAGACAGGGAAAAAAAGCTGGGGTAGTAATACTTATACCAGACTAAATAGATTTCAAAACAAAGGAAAAAGAGACAAAGAAGGACACTGCATAATACTTAAGGAAATAATCCATCAAAAAGATATAACAAAAAAAAGATATAACACTTGTTGAATAACAATTAAAAAATAATAATAAAAAAAGATATAACACTTGTAAACATATATGCATACAACATACAACATCAGAACACCAAAATGCATAAGGAAGATCTAGAAGGATTTCAAGGAAGATATAAATAGGAATACACTCATAGTAGGGGATTTTAACACTTCATTGTCAACAATGGACAAACCTCCCAAGCAAAGAATCAACAAGGATACTATGACATTGAACAATACTCTAGATTAAATAGACTTAATTGGTATATACAAAACCATTTACCTCATTCTTTTGAAATGTACATGGAATATTTTCAAAGACAGACCACATGGTAGGACACAAAACAAGCCTCAACAAATTTAAGAAAAGTGAAATCCTATCGAGCATTTTCTTGGACCACAAGGGCTTAGAAGTAGAAACCAACCTCAAGGAAAAAACACAAAAACATTCAAATTCATGGAGACTGAATAACATGCTATTAAATAATGAATGGATTCATAATGAGATCAAGGAAGAAATCAAAACCTTTCTGGAAACAAATGAAAATGAACACAGAACAGCTCAAAACCTGTTGCAAACAGTAAAGTGCTGAGAGGGAAGTTCATAGTGATACAAGCCTACCTAAAAAAGAGAAATATTTCAAATAAACAACCTAATTCTACATCTAAAAGAACTAGAGGAGTAGCAATAATAAAAGCCCAGAGTAGAAGGAAGGCAATAATCAAGATCAATGCAGAATTAAATGAAACAGGACTAAAAGCACAATTCTGAGGATCAGTAAATCCAGGAGCTGGTTCTTTGAAAAGATAAAACAAAATCGATGAGCCTTTAACCAGACTCACCAAGAAAAAAAAGAGCAGACCCAAATAAATAAAATCAGAAACAAAGAGAGATAACAGCTGATACAACAGAAATACAAAGGATTGTAAGAAATACTCTGAACTAAAAGTCAAGAAAGTTGGAAACCTGGGCAAAATGGACAAATTTCTAGAAACATATAATCTTCCAAAACCGAATCAAGAAGAAGCAGAAAGCCTGAATACTGATAACAACTAGTGAAATTGAAGCAAAAACCAAAAAAACTCCTGGCACACAAAAGCCCTGGACAGGACGGCTTCACGGGCAAAGTTTACTAAATGTTTAGAGAAGAGCTAACTCCTATTCTCAAACTATTCCAAAAAATTCAAGACAAGGGAAGACTCTCAAACTCTTTTTATGAGGCCAGTATTATCCAAATTCCAAAAATGGGTTCCACTACAAAGAAAGAAAACTATAGGTTTCTTTAGACAAACTATCTCTGAAAAACATAGATGCTAATATCCTCAACTAAATATTGGCAAATCTTAACCAGCAATACATTAAAAAGAACATTATATCATTATCAAGTGTAATTCATCCCAGGGATGCAAGGATGGTATAAAATTCATAAGTTAATAAATGTAATAAACCACATAAACAAAATGAAAGAAAAAATCATATTAATAGATGCTGAAAAGCATTTGATAAAGTACAGGATCCATTTATGATAAATATATTCAGCAAAGTAGGAATGAAAGGAGCATACCTCAAAATAATAAAGCCCATATGTGAGAAACCTACAGCAAACATCATACTCAATGGACAAAACCTAAAAGCTTTTCCCCTAAGATCAAGCACAAGACAAAGATGTCCGCTTTCAATACTTTTATTCAACGTAGTAGTGGAAGGTCTAGCCATAGCAATCAGACAAGTAAAAGAAATAAAAGGCATCCAATTTGGAAAGGTGAACTAAGTGTCATTATTTCCAGAAGACATAATAGTGTACATAGAAAACCCTATAGGCAACACCAAAAAACTACTCAACCTAATAATTTCTGAATATTGACTTTGTATCACACTAAAATTTGGCAAAATAGCATGACACAAAGTCAATATTCAGAAACTGAAGGCATTTTTGTAAACCAACAATGAAATATCAGGAGCAGAAACTACTAAAAAAAAAAATCTCATTTACTATAGATACTTTATTCCTAAAGTATCTACTTAACCAAGGAGGTGAAACACCTATACTCAGAAAACTACAAAACACTTAAGAAAGAAATTAAGGAAGATTCAAATAAATGGAAGCATATACTGTGCTCATGGATTAGAAGAATTGACATCATTAAGATGTCTATACTACCTAAAGCGATTGATAGGTTCAACACAATGCCTATTAAAATATTAATGACATATTTCACAGAGTTAGCAAAATACTTCAAAACTTTATTTCGAAGCAAAAACGACCCTGAATACCCTCAGCAACCTTGAGAGACAAGAACAAAGTAGGAGGGACCACAATATCTGTTATCAAACTATATTACAAGGCTACTGTAATCGAAACAGTCTGGTAAGGGCCTAAGAACAGACACATAAATGAACAGAACAGAAGACAGCCCAGAAATAAGCCCATGTCTCTATGGACTATTAATATTTGACAAAGGGGGCAGGAGCATACAATGGAGTAAAAATAGCCTCTTCAACAAATGATGTTTGTTGAACTGGAATAGTACATACAAAAAAGTGAAACTAGACCACCAACTTACACCATACACCAGAATAAACTGAAAATGGAAAAAAGACTTAAACGTAAGCAGTTACACTGTAAAAATTCTAGAGGAAAACATAATAAAATTTCAGATATCCCACTCAGCAATATTTTGACCAATATGTCCTCTCAGGCAAGGGAAATAAAGGAAAGAGTGAACAAAGGGATATCACATCAAATTAAAAAGCTTCTGCATGGCTAAAGAAAACATTATCAGAATGAAAAGGGTATCAACTATATGGAAAAAACATATTTGCCAATGATTCCTCGGACAAGGGTTTGATCCCCAAAATATATAAAGCACTCATACGACTGAACACCAGGAAGACAAAAAATCCAATTAAAAAATGGGAAAGTACCTGAACAGATACTTCTCCAAAAAGAACATACAGAGGACCCATAGGCCTATGAAAGTATACTCAACACTACTAGACACCAGAGAGATGGAAATTAAAACCACAATGAGATACCACTTCATGCTGGCCAGAGTGAACATCGTGAACAAATCAACAAACAAGTGATGATGAGGACGTGGAGAAAAGAGAACCCAAGTGCACTGCTGATGGGAATGCAAACTGGTGCAACCACTGTGGAAAACAGTCTGGAATTTCCTCAAAAAAACTAAAAATGGAACTGCCTTTGGGCCCAGTGATTCCACTGCTGGGAATATACTCTAAGAATCCCAAAACACCAATACAAAAGAATTTTGGACTCTTATTGCATTTATTTCTGCTCTGATCATTATTATTTCCTTCCTTCTACTCACTTTGGTCTTTCTTTTTCATTCTCTTTCAAGTTCCTTTAAGTGTAAAGTGGTGCCCTAGCTGGTGTAGCTCAGTGGATTGAGCACAGGCCTGTGAACCAAAGGATCATGGTTTGATTCCCAGTCAGGGCACATGCCTGGGTTGCAGGCCAGTTCCCAGCAGGGAATGCATGAGAAGCAACCATACATTGATATTTCTCTCCTCCTCTCCTTTCCTTCTCCTCTAAAGATAAATAAAATCTTTTTTTAAAAAGTGTGAAGTGGTATCTCATTGTGGTTTTAATTTCCATTTCTCTGATGTCTAGTGGTATTGAGTATACACTAGATTGTTTGAGCTTTTTCTTCTTTTCTGAAATAGACCTGTAATGCTATGAATTTCCCTTTTAGGATTGCTTTCCCAGTGTCCCACAAATTTTTGTATATTGAGCCCTCATTTTCATTTGTTTCAAGGTATCTTGATTTCTTCCTTGATTTCATTGACCTATTCATTGTTTAATAACATGTTATTTAGCTTCCATGTTTTTGCATGTTTTTCAGTGTTCTTATTTTTAGTTTCATAGTGTTATGGTCAGAGAAGATGCTTGATATGATTTCAATCTTCTTAAGTTTATTGAGACTTATCTTGTCCTAACATGTGGTCTATCCTAGAAAACATTCCAAGTGCACTTCAAAAGTATGTATATTCTTCTGCTTTGGGGTGATATGTTGTGAAGATATCAATTAAGTCCATTTCATCTGGTGTATCAGTTAAGACTACTGTCCCTTGTTGATTTTCTGTCTGGAAAAGGTATCCTTTGAAATCAATGGTGTGTTACAATCCCTGACTATGACTATTTCTGTTGATCTCTCCCTTTATGTCCAAGATTTGCTTTACATATTTAGGAACTCCTATGTTGGGTGGGTAAATACTTAGTTAGGTTAATCCTCTTGTTGGGTTGTTCCCTTTATCATTATGTAGCTTCTTTGTCTCCTACTATAGCCTTGGTTTGAAACTCTATTTGTCAGATGTAACTACAGCTACTCCAGCTTTTTTCTCTTTTCCATTTGCATGAAATGTCTTTCCATCCCTTTACTTTTAGTCTGTGTGTACCTTTCCATCTGAGATGGGTCTCCTGAAGGCAGTATAAGTATGGAGTCTTGTTTTCTTATTCATTCAGCTATCCTCTGTCTTTTGGTTGAAGCATTTAAGCCATTTACATTTAAGGTGATTATTGATAGAAACATATGTAGTGTCATTTTCTTAAGAATGTTATCTTCTGTGTTCTTTTTCTTTCTTTTTTTTTTCGTCGTCTTCTTAAAGCAAGCTGTTTAACAGCTATTGCAGCATTGGCGTTGTGTTAACAAACTCCTTTAGCTAGCTCTTGTCTGGGAAGTCTGTTATTTCCTTCAACATTAAATGATACCCTTGCTGGGTAAAGCAGCCCCTTGCTTTTCATTACCTTGAGTATTTCACACTACTGCCTTCTGGCCTGAAATGTTTTTGTTGAGAAATCAGATATTAATCCAATCAGTGCTACCTTGTAGGTAACTACCTGCCTTTCTCTTGGGGCTTTTTGGTTTCTATACTTGTTTTTAAGCTTTGCCATTTTAATTATTATGTGTCTCAGTGTAGTCTTCTTTGGGTCCAACTTGTTTGGGACTCTCTGAGCTTCCTGGACTTATGTGTTTTTTTCCTTCACTAGTTTAGGGAAGTCTTCAGTCATTATTTCGTAAATAGGCTCTTGAGCCCTTGCTCGCTTTCTTCTGCTTCTGGTATTCCCATGATGCAGATGTTGTTATGCTTCATATTGTCCAAGATGTTTCTTAAGTTCTCATTTTTTAAAAAATTCTTTTTTCTTTTTCCTGATCTGCCTGTGTGTGTTTTTTTTTGTTTTTTCTACCTTGTCTTCCAAATAACTGATGCGATGCTCTGCGTCATCTAACCTACTGTGTATTCCTTCCAGGGTATTATTTATTTCAGATATTGCATTCTTTATTTCTGACTGGTCCTTTTTAATGGTTTCTATGTCTTTTCTCATGCTTGAGAATCCTTATACTCATTACTCTAAACTCTATCTGATAAATTGCTTGCTTCCATTTATTTTATCTAGTTCTTCTTTTGGAGAATTCTCTTGTTCTCTCATTTGGCGTCTGTTTCTTTGTCTTTCCATTTTGGCTGCTTCTTTGTATTCTTCACCTTAGTTGCTAAACTAACCAGCATTAAACTGATCAGTTTGTTAAAGTAATCAACCTGCAATTACAAGCTGGGATTAAGCTCCACAGGGTAGGGCTGAGTAATTCCTTTGGACATGGCTATGACTTCCCCTCATGCTGTAGCAACTTGGAGAGGAATGCTCTGACTGAGGAACGTGGCTCCTGCAGTATGGGGAATGAGTCAGCACAGGGATACTGGCAGGTGTTCCTTCAGTTCTCTCCCATGAGCCACCATCCCCAGACTCTCCACAAATGTCTGTAGTCCACTCTGCCCTCCCTCTGCCAGAGCCCAGGGTGAGTGGTTGCAAGCATAATTTTGTGTACTGGTCCTTTAAGAGTCTCTGTATTCTCCAGCCATCTCTCCCTGGCAGACAGAAACCCTGCTGTTTTTCATAGCTGGATGTTATCTGGGTTCCTTTTCAGCTCTGGTGCTGGAGGCTGGGGAGCCCAGCTTGGGCTTTAGACCCTAATCTTCTCAGGGGAACCCCCAGCCACAGAACTATCCCTCTGGATCCTTAGCTGCCACCCACGGGAGCCCAGTCAGCCCTCTCGTATCTCTGTACTCCCTACTAGTCACTATGTGGTGAAGTGGTTCTTCTGTCTGTCATTATTTATAAGGCTTCTCTCTAGCTAATGTTTAGTTGGTTATTTAGGATCATTTCTCTACAATGTAGCTGTAATTCCAGATTGGTCCTGGGAGGAGGTTAGTGTAGCTTCTACTTACTCCTTCACCATCTCCTCCTTGTACATACATCTTTATGCTTGAATATCTCTTACAATGAAAATGCTTTATCAGAAAGCATACTTTTTGTTTGTCTTATCAAGATACAGGACATTATCATCACCCTAAAGTTCCCTCATGCCCCTTCCCAGGCAACTCCTGACTGAATACCATTGTTTTAAATGTTTCTAGCATGAGTTAGTTTCTACCTTGAAAACTTCATATATTTGAAACATAGGACATGTACTATATTATGTAAAACTTCCCCAACCCCGCATACGATATTTTTGAGATGCATCTAGGTTGTGTGTATTTGTGGCTTTGTTCTCTTTTATTTTTTATTCTATTGCTGAATATACCACAATTTACTTTCTCATTCTCTTCCTAGCAACGCCCCCCCCCCGACTTCCCTCCACTTCACCACATTGTTTCTGTGTCCTTGGGCTATGTATATATGCATATATGTTCTTTGGCTAATCTGTTCCATTCTCCCCCAACCCCCACCCATCTGAGATATGTCATTCTGTTCCTTGTATATATGTCTCTGGTTTTATTTTGTTCATCAGTTCATTATAAAATCAAGATAAAATTAAATTAAATTTTAATTAGTTTTAGGGTATTAGTAATGCTGAAACTAGGGCTAATACTGGATAAAACTTTAAATGACAGTACAAATAATTGTAACTTTGAAACTGTAATTTTGGAAATTTGTTTTCCAAGAGCATGAAAATAACCTTGGTTCCCCACACAGCCAATTTTTATGTTCCTTGGACTGCACACATTCTAGAGGAAGACTACAGGGCAGCAGCCAAAATGATTACACTTCCACTTGAGTTATAAAGCATTGATTTGATGGGTTTTTCTTAGAATAGACACGAGCTTAAGATCAAGAACCAAAGCCTCTAGTAGGAAGTTGTGCTTAATTTGGTGGACCTTGAGATCATCTCTGGCCAAATTAGCAGTCATGAAGAAAGTGACTCTCCCCAAGACGTGATTCCCTAAGGCCACAACCCAGAGGAGGGCTCAGTTAAACAATTCACATTCCTTGAAAAGAGAAAACAGGCATCAGTAATGTCCAATGAATGAGGACACTGACCAGGAGTACCCTGGACACTTTCTGAAATTTCTGTGTCCAGCACAGTTGGTTGAAAAGGTTTTTCTTTCCCTCAGTGGATGGTTTTGGCACCTTGAAACAGTCATCCTTTGATAGATGATCGGATAAAGAAGATGTGGTACATATAAACAATGGAATACTACTCAGCATTAAGATGAAATACTGCCATTTGCAACAACTGGATGGATCTTGAGAATATCATGTTAAACAAAATAAGACAGAAAAAGTTAAGAACCATATGATTTCACTCGTGGGATATAAAAGTGAAAGCAACAAATGAATAAACAAGAAAAACAGAAACACACATATATAGACAACAGCATGATGGTTATTGGAAGGAGGTAGGGGGTAGTAAAGAGTAAAGAGGATCAAATATATGGTGACATAAGAAAATCTGACTTGGGGGGTGGGCACAATGCAATACACAGATCAAGTATCATAGAAATGTGTACTTGAAACCTATATATTCCTATTAACCAATGTCACCCCAATGAACTAAAAAATAAATAAATGATTATATAATCATGGGTCTACTTCTAGTTTTTTAATTGATTAATTTGATTATTATGCCACTACCAAACTATATTTGCTTCCTTGGGCTGCTAACAAAGTTAATAAAAATAACCTAGCACCACAAACTGGGTGGCTTAACACAATAAAAAATTATTTTCTCACAGTTTTGGAGGCCAGAAGTCTGAAGTCACAGTGTTGGCAGAATCATGCTCCCTCTGTTAGCTCTAGAGAAGATTCCTTTCTTGCCCCTTTGTAAACTGTGACTACCAGCAATCCTTGTAGTTCCTTGGCTTTTGGAAGTTTTCAACAAACAGTAGCTACTATTATGATGATGATGTATTATTTTAACCTCTGCCTTAATATTTAACTACAGTTAAACCATTAATTATGCATCAAAACTTAGTTCACATCTCCCTGAGGCCTTCCCTGATTTTCCTAATTGTTCCTTCTTCTGTCATAAGCATGCACCTGGACTGCTGTAGCACTTATCATGGTTTATTATAATTATTTATTTATATGTTTTTTCTATTTGCCTTCTCTAGTCTATGAAACACTGCAAGAGCAGGGATTTCATTTTATATATCTTGCATTCCAGTACCAAGCAAGTATTTAATACTATTACTTGCTGGATAAATTTAATAAAAATAAAAAAAAAAACATTACATTTTATCCTGAAAGTATCCCTGCAAAGTAAAATAAATGCATAAGGATATCTGGAGAAACTGAAGATCAAAAAAGGTAAAGTGATTTCTCATATTAAACCTAGTGGTATACATTGGGATAAGATGCCAGGGTTTTTCTTCCCTGGTTCACAAGGGAGAGTATTTTAGAATACAGAATACTTGGCACTGGCCAAGAAACTGGAAAACTACAGTTAGAGGCCCAGATCTGCACTGACTCTCTGTATTAACACAAAGAAATCCCTGAATTTCTTATTTCTTCATCCATAAAGGTATTCTATCTTTATTTAACTTATGGAGTTATGAAGGCTCAGATATAACTGTGTTTTATGAATTCTAAAGCTCTATATATAAACACAAACTATTATCTAATGCGCCAGTAATTTACAACCTTTCTGGAGCCTCCTCCTTCATTACCCCCACATCAATTACCTGCCAAGTCCTATTGAATGCCCCAGCAGAGCCTTACATACTCATTAGCTCTTTTTAATCACTATCAAATTACCTTGCCTCAGCTCCATACCAATCTCACCAAGATTACAACAATAATCTAGCTGCTGCTCTGCTGCTAGCCCACCTTGAGTTTCTGCCCCAGATACCCCTGGGGTGTCCTTTCTCCACTTGAAAGATTTCAATGGTTTTTCATTGCCTTTTCAATACAGTACAAACTCTGTGAACTAATAAAGCTATCTGGTTCTAAATGTTTGTCTACTCTTTTAAGTACACACACACACACACACACACACACACACACACACACACTACCCCTGAACATTTTACATACTACACAACTCAGCAATATATTCTTTTCTATCACCTTACCTGTGTTTCCACAGAAACAACTTGCACTATGCCTGGAATATCTTTCCTACTCAGCTCTAAAACTTACCTAACCTTTTAATGTCTTGCTCTAGCAACATGTTGCTTCAAAGGCTATCCAAATTGACATAATAGCCAGAAGGTAACTCTCTGTTATAACTCTCTCTTCTTTTCACAAGACACTTGAGACTTCCTGCTTTCAACAGTGTGGTGCTTGTACGGGAGGGAGGGTGGAGAGTGGAGGTGGACGAGGTATAAGGGGGATAATAAATGGTAGTGGAAAAAATATAATAAAAATATAATCACAAAAAAGAATTGCAGCTTTATGTTGTAGTTATTTACAGATATGTCTTCTAGTGCTTACTAGAAGCTCCACTGAGATGAAATTTATGTTAATTTACTACATCTACAACAGTGATGTTCATTGGTAACATTCTCAGTAATAATATTTGTTAAATTAATTGACAATTTCTATCACAGTTAGGTAACTTTACAAAGCTCCTACTCTTTCTCCTCTCTACTGCCTATCAGAATCTCTACAGGCTTAGTATAAATACTAGGATTTGTTTGTTTTAAAGATTTTATTTATTCACTTTTTTAGAGAGAGGGGAGGGAGGGAGAAAGAGAGAGAGAAACATCGATATGTGAGAGAAACATCAAATGGCTGCCTCTTACACATCCCCAACTGGGGACCTGGCCTGCAACCCAGGCATGTGCCCTGAATGGGAACTGAACCAGCAACCTTTTGGTTCATAGGCCAACGCTCAATCCACTAAGCCACATCACCCAGGGCATTTGTTTTTTAAAGAAAAGTAAGTTAAACTGCATATGGAGTGAGCTTTCTATAAAATACCTTAAGCTTACCAGAGCTACTTCTAGAGCTTGCCAAGTCCAACAGACAAGTTCATATTTCAAAAATTAAAAAGAAACAGCATAAATTAAAAGTAGTAAGATCTTTCAGAGCCACCTATTCTTTGGGCATGTTTTCAGACTAAAAAAAATAAACATTAGTCAAAAAACAACAATTATAGTACTAGATTATGTAAAGGTAAAAAATCAACTGGAGAAGGTAAATGTTTCTAACATTTATCTGTTCATGACTCAGCCTGACACTTTGAAGAGAACGTGACAGCTTACAAGAAAACAAACTCACTCATTCACTGTAATCTCTGAAGACTCATGCAAGTTTGACAGGGCAACCACAAAGTGATCTCTCATGTGTATCACCCATGACAATTATGATTTTAATAAAAATGTTCTCCAAATTTTAATAAAGTCCAATTGGTTTTGGGGAAATAGCTAGACTAATATTTTCATATTTCAGAACGCATATTTCCCAAATTATTGAACTAATTTGTGGACCTAAATAAAATTGTCCAAAAATTATATCTTATGACATCGAAAATGGTACAAAACAAATGTGGTACAGAGGGCAAGGTGATATGAAAGGTGAGTGCTAAAAGGTCAGCAGTTATGACACAGGCAAAAAGGTTGTGCTAAGAAGCCTTCCTGCTTCTTCATCCTCTTTTGGCTTGGTTTGATTTTTATCTTCAAATAGCTATTAACAGATTTCCTATGAATTTTCAAAGTCCTATGACTCAATCTGAGAAGAAATGATAAAAATCACAGCTCATTATAAGCATGTGAAATAATTTTAAGGAAAACACAAAAGAGCCTTAAAAGCAGGGGTGTCAAACTCATTTTCACTGGGGCCACATCAGCCTTGTGGTTGCCTTCAAAGGGCTGAATGTGATTTTAGGATACAGTAGTTACTGTATAAATGTAACTACTCCTTAACTAGGGGCAAGGAGCAGGCACTGCTGCCTGGTAGAAACAAGGTTCCGGGCCTGATAAAACAAAGTGAGGGGCCGGATTCGGCCCACAGGCCTTGTGTTTGCCACCTGTGCTTTAAAGTATTTGTCCTGTAACTCACACTGGAAATAATCTTTGTCATTATATTATTTTGATAGTTGTTTAATATGGAATGAATCAGGCTCCTATAGATACTTCCCCATCACTGGTTGACAGTGAAGGAGGGGAAAAAAAAGGAAAATAAGCCATGGCTGGTGTGACTCAGTGGATTGAGTGCCAGCCTGCAAATCAGAAGGTTGTAGGTTCAATTCCCAATCAGGGCACAAGTCTAGGTTGTGGGCTTAGTCCCTGGTTGGAGCATGTGTGAGAGTCAAATAATCGATGCTTCTCTCTCACCTCAATGTTTCTTTCCCTCTCTTCCTCCCTCCCTTTCCCTCTCTCTAAGAATAAATAAATATATATTTTTTTAAAAAAGTGATGTGATGGAATCTCCTTTTATTAGGAATTTCCTATCCCATAGCCAAGAACTTATTAGTAGAAGAGGAGAGAGGAATGAAGTGAAAAACTCTTCCTGCTAATTCTCACCACAACTCTATATCCAATCTCTCCCAATCACTGTTTTGTTTCTCATGACATACTCTCCTTAGTTTCTCACTTCATTCAGAAAACAAGCCATCAGTGGCTTAAAATTTAGACTCTTGTAGATAGGAGTACATCATGTACTTCTAAATCCAAGTAATTAACTAATACCAGAACACAAGCAATTTACGAACAATATCTTCAATTCTTGAAATATGCATCTAATAAAAAACAGCCACACAGCATTTCCTACATGAATTTCATTAGAATATACATAAAGAACAGAATTGTGTAGTTTTATGAAATATGAAGGGAAAAAAGCATGAAGGAAGTTCTTCTCTAAACAGTATTTACTGATCATTATCTTTTTTCATGCTAATAGTAAAATTCACAAATTATTCTTACCTTAGAAAGTACAAAACATAGTAATACACCTTCATTATTTGCTGTCCCCAAAGAAGAATATACTTCTCAATACTGCTATGGTACATGATTATCTTTAGGTAATAATCCCACACTAGCATAAAATACTCTGACAGGTGTTTCTCATCTCTTTCTATTACTGTATGACTACATGGCCATACCATCAATTACTTTAGCAAACAACACCAAATCCCAATGCTATTACATACAAGACAACAGGTATTTTCAATGTCATACGGTCACACTATTACTCATCTTTTATAGACAGGCAATCAAACTCAACATGACAAGATTTCAGAGAAATAGATAATGGTTATGTAAGTTTTCTAGTCCTAGAAGCAAAATGGACCTAATTTGTCCAAGAAATGTAAATGAGCAAAAATGTCAGGCTTTTAATATAGTTAGTTATACTTTTAAATTATTAAGAATATTTTTGAACTATAAGAAATACTTTAAATTATTTATTTTTACTTTTAAGTAATTTTTAAGATTGTTCAATGATAGTTTCTTGCATTCACACTAGGAAAATAATTTGCCATACAAATCAAGTAATGTGCACACATACATTATAGTTCTTAATTCTTAAATTATTCAGTATGAATTAATAATCAATGTTACAGTCTGAACTTCACTTTCATTAATAAGGTGGAAACAAAATCAATTTTCCCAAAAGGTTTGAGGGCACTCCCTGGTGGCAGATCTCTTTGGAGAAAAAATAAAAATGCATTAGTAATTAAAAGAAATGCTATTACAATGAAAACAACTTTTTAAAAAATTGACCAAGTTCTGCTCTGCAACTCAATTATTTCAGGTAACAGCCAATCTAGAAAAAAATTCAAAATGTGACCAAAGAAGGTTGATATATCTGTAAAGTTCCCCTTTAGGAAATCTGACCAGCAGCAGCTTCTAGGTAGCAAAAATAGCAAGATATCAAAAACAGAAGGAACATGAAAGATGACCTAGCATAGTGTATAACAAAACTTCTGCACTGTCCAAGATGGTAACCACCAGCCAAATGTGTTGACTGAGCATCTGAAATGTGGCTAGTGTGACTAGGCAACTGAATTTCCAATTTTATTTTACTTTTTTTTCAATTTAAACAGCCATATATGGCTACTAGCTCCTGTATGGACAATACAGATTTAGTTCTACTTGCTACTCTACTCCATTCCAACAAAAGTCACCACCAGCATTCCAAAGAAGATCCAAAGGTTCCCAGATATATGTATGACTAGATGGTACAAATACATAAAGTTAAATCTGCATCTTTTTTTTTAGGGGGGGG
>PVKM010010534.1:21744-34857 GCA_004027735.1 Carollia perspicillata | reverse complement strand
AAAAAAATTTGTTTTCTGGTTAACCCAATAGTGATAAGGGACTCAAAGAGTTGGAAAATTTTAGTTTAAGGTAAGTGTTTAATAAGCCTAGTAGGTAATGCATATGTTAAAGCCATTGTTTCAGGAACTTCAGGTGCCACATACCCTGACGCCTGAGAGAGACAGCCGACCTCCTGGGGCACAGCTGGAGACATCAGAGACAGTGTGTTCCAGGCAGGGACAGACACTGCCTGCCCAAGGGGGACAGCTAACTGTCCAGGGCGAGAATGCTGCAGTTTTTGTAATCTAATTTTCCCAGAATCTCAAACCCCCTCACCGCACTTTGTTCTCTGTTACAAAAAGGCTGGGTCAGAAGGAAGTGTAAGACGGTCTGTTAGGATCACGGCCATCTGAGTAAGGCGCCCATAAAAGATTCGATCCTTGTCTCTGCTTGTTGGGTCTGGTAGGTGACAGGCAGCATGAACACCAGCTTTTCTGGTTTCAATAGTGGGCCCTAATAAGTGGTTTTGAACGGCCAGCTCGATGGGTGAGTGGATGAAGTGGATACGAAATGTCAGCACAGTTGATATCATGGTGGTAGAGTAACAGGCCGATGAGGGGGGGCAGCTGGCAGACTGAAGGGGCTATTTCTGATTTTTTTCCCCCTACAGGAGTGGAGTCCTGACAATTTCCAGACCTCTTACATTATCTGCCAAGTAAACGAAAAGGATTGACTCACTTTAGACAAAGGAACAAAAATGCAGACAGAGCCCCTGCTCCCATCAGCCCATCCATACAACAAGCTCAGGGGTCAGCGGTGAGGGGAGCAGGACGGGGTGGAGGTCAGGAGAGGCATTTGGATTCCTTCCTCCCAGCTTGTGGCAGGGATCCTCAGGTATTTTGTGATTGAGACAAGAAGAGTACCTGGGGCCCTCTGGAATGTATGCATCAGATAAGATTATGACCCGCCCTTTCCCGTCATTTCCAGAGCTTCCATTTTCTTTCTTGTAGGATGAATAATCACATTCTTTCCCAGGAACTAGTTTCTGTCCTCTGTAGTCCCTGCAGTTTATCCTCCTCCTAGGGGGACATTCTTTCTCTGTCCCCTACCTCAGCCCTCATCTCCAGCTATGGGTCTTTGCATTCCTATGGCTCCTTCGTCTTGTACAGGGCCTGGGCTTTTGAACATGGAGGGAGGCCTTTCATTTTAACCAGTACATGGACATCTTGGATGCTGGCTGGGGGTTATTGACCCCTGCTATGTTCTTCTCTACTCTGTCCCTTCTAGGACGGTAGAGCAGGTGCCATGATTGGGCCAATACAGTCTCCATTCAATAATCAAGGCCACCCACATAGGGGCCAGGCACTCTGCGTACTAAAAGAACAACTTTAATGTGTGCTGCTAATTTGAGGTGTCCAGAGGAGAGGGTATCAGCAGTGGGTGCTAGCTAGAGTTATGGGGAGGGCTTCAGGGAGGAGGTGTCATTGTGCCACGTCTGGAGGAAAGTGTGGGGTGGAGGAGATAGAGGAGCAGGGGTAAATAGAGGGCTGGGCAGGAGGCAGTTTGGAAAACATTGTTAGAGGTCAGTTCAGGTGGAGCAGAGAGGTTTATAGAAGGAGGAGGCTGGAGCGGTAAGTAGGGAGACATATGGGGGTGGCAGGAGAGAGGGAATCCAGGGATAGGGAAGGCAGATTTTATACTTTCCACAATGGGAAGCCATCAGAGGTGTTTACAGTGAAGGCAGGGGAGTGGAGATAAGGGGGCAGATGTGGGTTTAAAGGGAATTCTGAAAGTAAAGTGTGGATTGGTGTTCACGGTAGAGAAGTGAGGGTCCCATGCCCCCTCATTGCCCCCACTCTCCACCCTCAGCTGTGGCCGCTCTCCAAGCAGGCCTGGAAGTACCTCAAGTGCAGGTCCAGGATGGTGGGACTGAGGGAGCAGGAGAGACACTGTCCTTTATCTCCCAGTCTGGCATTCTTGCATCTTGTGTCTATACCTGGCCAGAGGTTTTGTCCACAGTGGAACTTTGACCTCAAAGCCTTCCCTGCCTCGCAGATAGCAGAGGACAGGATGAACTGTTCTGTGCCCAGGGAAGAGCTCAGTTTGGGAGTGCTACCTGCCTTCTTCATGCTCTCACCGCAGCCCAGCCAAGGGAGGTGGGAATGGGGAATGGAGGAGCAGAGGGCAGAAGTTCAAAAGCAAAGGGGATGGTTTGGAATGAACTCATTAGATCTGTGGGGACATCCGAGAGGCTCGGCTCACTCACAGAGGCTCCCCAGAGTGTCTACTTTCTCTCTCTGTGACCCCCACACCCAGGCCTCAGTGACCTCCATCCCTCCCCTTCCTCTCCTGCCCCAGAAGCCAGGGTCGGGTAGGGAAGAGCTCACTGGATTGCAGACCCACAGTGATTCCTGGGGTCTGGGAGATTGTCTCAGAGGGAGGGGGATGGCGGCAATGACCTTTCTAGGACTGTTCTCACGGGTGTAGGCTGGGCTTTTTGAATTCTGTCCAGTAATATCTCTCTAGGAATCTGAGACTGGGCCATTTGGAGATGCTATTACAGAAAGGGAAAAAACATTTAACAGGAGCTCTAGGAATCCGGACCTTTGAGTCTTGATTCATCCCCAACACCCTGTTTCTAAGGGCAGGCCACTTGCCTTTGGTGTCCTGCTCCCCACACCCATCCCACTTCTCCTTCAGACAGGGCTAGAAATGCACCAGACACCAGCCTCACCTCTGAGCTTGGTGCAGGGGTGCTGTCTGCAGGCCCTGCATTCAGTCTTGCTATGGAGGTGTCTCCTGGCTCCTACCAAGAGGCTCAGGAACCAGAGATGCTATGTATACTGGTGGTATCCGGCACAAATAACACCGTTTGTATTACAAGATCATAAGCGTGTAATTCTGTAATATATTGCTCAAGTGCACCAATGATATTTTAGGTGAAATGTTCAAATTATAACTATAAATTATCACACCCATATTATTACTCTACCAACCACGCAAGCAGGTTTTACTTCTGCCAGACCCGGTGTATATATGCACGCTTGCAAATGTAGGGAAGGAGGAGGTATTGTCATAATTAAGTCAGTGATCATTGTCCCCACCTCCGTGATCCCTAGGTCCCCTCCAAAAATGGCCCCGGCTCTACTTCTCGAAAGGGAAGTAGACTTTCCATTCGGGGACTAAGTCAGGTGACTCTTCAAGCCCTTACTCATGGTGCTGCCACCACTGCTCCCCGCCCCCATCCTCTGTCCATTTACTTTTCACTCATCCTTGCTTATCAATGTGGTGCCCACCACCTCCAGGAAGCCCCTTCCCCTGCCTGTCCTTTTCCTCTGCAACCCCCAGTGTACCTCTCCTCTCTGGCGGTGAAGCAGAGCAGGCTCTGCTGGACCTTGGTCCCTCGTGGTTTCTTGTGGATGGGCCAGCCTGGTGTTTGCCCAGCCACACTTCACACTCCACACCTGCTCAAGGGTAGCAGCTGACTCTCCCTCTGGAGAGGAGAGTGGGGACGCAACTGCTTCATTAACCCCTGCTAGCCCTTGTCACCACTAACCCTCCCCCACACTGATTATATTCTGCTCTTTGGTGTACACTATGCATTTTATGTTGTTTTTTTTTTTAAAGATTTTATTCATTTTTAGAGAGAGGGAAAGAGAAGGAGAAAGAGAGAGAGAGAAATATCAACGTGTGGCTACCTCTCTCACACACCCCCGCACTGGGGACCCAGCCTGCAACCCTGGAATCGAACAGGTGACCCCCTGGTTTGCAGCCTGTGCCCAGTCCACTGAGCTACACCAGCCAGGGCTGCATTTTGTGTTTTTATGTGCACAGATGGCTATATGTTCCCCTCCCTTACCATCCAGACACTCAGGAGGATATTTCTGTTCTCCACCAGTGTCCTAGGCCCCAACACCTCCTTGAAGAATGGGAGTTCCTGCCTTGCTGTCTTCTAGACCCATGCCAAGGATGGAATTAGATGGAATTGCCATTCGGTAAGCTGCCAAGTCTCTGCGAACGCCAGGCCTCTGTTGGGGTTCATCTTATGGAAACCTGACCCTTTGGATGGGCCGGGACCACATGGCTGTCTGCTCTGACTACCTGCCTGATGCCCTAACCTCAGACTGCTCTCTGGGGCGAGGATGAGGCAGGCAGCCCTCCTGACTGTAGGACAGCACTGTAGAAAGTCCCTCATCTGAGCAGAAGTATGCTCCTCGAGACGCCCACACTTCGGTCTGGCTGCACCCTGGGAGTTGCCAAGACTAGGTCTGATTTCCCTTCTCCTAAAGGATAGTCTTTCAGATATTTGGCCTCACAGAGAGTGGAAGGGAACTGAGAGGAGACTGGGGGCTAAATCTACATTTTGCTGATGAAGAAAAGTGGAGCTCAGAGCAGAAACGGGTTGTGGTTGGACAGCGCGTCAGCCCGACCCGGCCTGGGTCTCTGGCTAAAGCCCAGCACTTCTGTTCTCCAGGACAAACTCTCCCCTCCTCTGACACCACTGTAACCTACTCGGTCCAATTTGCCTCTACTTGTCTGTGTGCGTTCTGTCTTTCTCCTTGAGCTCACCCTGCCATTTAAGCATTGTCTTGCCCCCAGGGGCCTAGCCTGCTAAGGAGTGGTCAAGAAACATTTACTGGATGAGGGAACAATCACAGTGGCCAACACCCACTGAGTTCCTCAGGTGTACTCCACGCTTCGTTTCCTTGCATCCCCACCCAGTGCTTCATTTTAATGTTGAAGGAAAACAGCTGACGAGAGGAGGGTATAGTCTGGCCCCACAAGAGGGGAAGCCACGGCTCCTGGGCGGCTGGCATACCCTGCACTGCTCTTGTGAAAGCATCGCAACCTACACCCATGTCCCGGCTGGTAAATAACCACTGCTTGAGCTGTCCAAGCCCCCTCACTCCCACTTCTCCTCCTGGGAGCCCTTCCTGCCCTCAGCTCTAAGGAGCAGTCATTCAAGCTTGAAATCCTTTTGCTGTAAATTTAAGCCTGGGCATGTGCTCTAAGACCTCAATCCTTTCACCAGACCCTTGGGTCCAGATGACTTGGGATTCAGAATCCTTTAGATTTCAGAAAGGATGCGTAGTACATATAATATATAAGGAAAACCACAGTGGGATGTAAGGTGGCACCTGGAATCACGGAATCAGACGTTAATATTTCTGCAGTGAAATGTGTCAACAGTCACACTAAGTGGAGTATATGAAAACTATAAATAGTCTCACATATGTGAATTACAAAGAACTTTTGGTCTTTAGAGGTTTCTGGAGTTTGGAATATTGGATAAAAGACTGAAAAATATGATACTGCCTTTTAAGGATGGGAGGTTGGACAAGTCAGAGAAGTTGCCCAGAAGGGCTGGGGTGGGGTGATCGAGACCCGGCACCTTGAGAGATAGCTCCAGGGGACCCCAGGAAGGCTTTGATTTGAGCAGGACCATGACTGTCCAGCCAACCTCAGCGCTGCCAGCACGGGGCCCTGATGGCTCTGAGGGAGGGGCTGTGGCTGGGCCTGGTGCCAGACGGGGCTCATGGCAGCGCCAAGGCAGGCAGCAGGCCTTTGAGACCCTGGCTGGGCAGAGCCATGTTCTGCAGGCAGAATGTCAGTTCCTTTTTAGGCCCGGGCCCTGGAGCAGCTGGAGAGTTGGCATCCCAGGTAGTAGCAACAGGGACAGGCTTTCAGTTGGTGCTTTTGGCCCAGCTCAGCCCCACCTATGCCCCCGCTGTTCCTGCCAGCTCAAGGTTATCTCCCTGGTAATGTACTGCCTGAGGCTTGGCATTTGCCCGCCCATGCTCTCCTGTCAGTGTTACAGCCGAGAGTAGGCTCAGATTCTCTGGGGCTCTCTTCACTCGATGAACATGTGTTTATTGAGTACCTGCTATGTGCTAGGCCTGCTGTTGAGCCTTGGAGACTTTGTTGTCATTATTCCCTCGTGTGGAATGCACATCTCTCCAGCTTCACAAGCCCTGGCACCCCCAGGTGCAGCTTCTGCCCTGACTCATGATCACCATCCTTCCTCCAAATGCTGGTAGCATTTACTGCCCTGACATTCTTTGGCTCTAAACTTGCTTCCTGACCTTTCCTGTATCCTCATCATATGTTTTGTTCCTTGAATTTTTATTCAACCCCTCCGTTCTGTGTTTGGAATTGATAGGGGACTTAAGAGTTAGAAAACTTTAGTTTAAGTGATAGCTAATAAGCTTCATAATCAATGCATGTAAAAGCTTTTGTTCCAGGAACTGAACGTATGACCCACCCTGACTCCAGGAGACCATAAGCGGTTCCACCTTTATTCCTCAGGACTGCAAGCAATTCAAGATGACATCTGAGCCACTATACTCTAGGTGAGAAGACCTCTGCCTAGGACACAGCTAGAGACCACCGCCTGGGGCGCAGTTTAAGACCACTGCCCAAGACAAGAATGCTGAAGTTGTTTTTTTTTTAATCCAATTAACGTTTCTCTGAATTTCAAAACCCCTCACCACACCTTGTTTATTCCCTGCTGTAAAAACTTTGGCCGGGAAAGAAAAGACAAGATGGTCTGTTAGGGTATGAACATGCCATCTTTTCAGGTCGCTGGCCATCTGCATAAAGCGCCCATAAAGATTCAATCCCTGTCTCTGCTTATTGGGTTTGGTAGTGACAGGCAGCCCGAATGCCTGTGTCTTTTCTAGTTACAGAATCAGTTAGGGCTAACTGCCCCTCCTCCCTTGAACACATGTGGAATGCAGGGGTGACCGACCCCTTCAAAGGTGAGGTGGAAATGATGCCTGGGGCCTTTAACTATTTGCACTGGTCATTCCTAAGTGACAGCAAAATTTATAGTTTAACATGTTCCCATTTCAAAGGGTGTTTAAGTGACCGAGGGAGGCTGCAGTGATTTCTGTGCCTAGAACATTAAACAAAATAGTAGTGACTACTTACGTGAGCTTAGTATTCATTCCGCATACTTTAATGTTCATTCAATAGCTTTTGTAACATTTAGGTCTTTCTTCTTGCTAGAATGACTGAGGGGCCTGCTGGAAATCTCCTGGGATTTCTTCAAGTTCTGAGGGTTGTGGAGTGGTGGGGTCACAGACTGAGGAAGGTCCGCGATTCTCCCTCTAGGTTGTGTTTCTCGGTACAAAAAGGAGCTACAAAGGAAGAAAGATGCCTGCTAACAGCTTAAAAGATCCCTGTACTCTCCTTCCTCCTTCCCTTCTGGATACAGAGCCCCATCCTGGTAGGTTATTTGCTCGTGTATTTTTATTTTATTTATTTATTTATTTTTAGAGACAGGGGAAGAGAGGGGGAGAAACATCAATGTGTGGTTGCCTCTCATGTGGCCCCCCACTGGGGGACCTGGCCTGCAACCCAGGCATGTGCCCTGACCGGGAATCGAACTGGTAACTTTTTGATTTGCAGCTCGCGCTCAATCCACTGAGCTACGCTAGCCAGGGCTCACATATTTGTTTATTCATTCATTCATTTGTTCCACAGCTTGTGAGAGCTGTTAAATTCAGGAATTTTTCTTGCCAGAACTAATCCACTAGTAGCTTGAAATTGACCACAGTGGGAATATTTACACCATGGAAATTGGCAAATGCTACAGGCCAGGGGACTTGATTTTGTCTCAGAAATACCCCCCTCCCCACACACTGTTTAGTGATGATTTAACATGTGCTGGAACTGTGCTAGGTCCCAGAGGTGCAACAGTGAACAAGACAATCTGGTCTCTGCCCACCAGGAGCTTATAGCCTAGCACAGCACTGTCCAACATGGGAGCCATTGGCCCCTTGCCACTACTGTAGCGATTTAAATTTACAATTAATTAAAATTAAGTACAGTAAAAAATTCATTTCCTCAGTCACGCTAGCCACATTTTAAGTGTTCAGCAGGTACTTGTGGTTAGTGGCTACCACATTGGACAGCACAGATGTAGTATATATTCCGTTACTGCAGAAAGTCCTATTGTCCCATTGGCTACTCTGTCAAGGCAGGAGGAGAAAGAAGAATGGACAAGGAAAATGGGCCATGTATGCAGACTCAGACTAGACCTTCGAAATGATAGAACCAAGTGCTCTAGACTGTAGCTTTCAACGTTTTTTGATTAAAACCCAGTTATATATGTATAAATATAAATATACATATATGTATTTTAAAGAGATTTTATTTATTTTTAGAGAGAGGAGAAGGGAAGGAGAAAAAGAGGGAAAGAAACAGCAATGTGTGGTTGCCCCTTACACCCCTTACATGGCCTTGCAGCCCAGGCCTGTGCCCTGACTGGGAATCAAACTGGCGACCCCTTGGTTTGCAGGCCAGCACTCAATCCACTGAGCCACACCAGCCAGGGCTCTACTTATAAATATATTGATTACAATCCAGTTTTATATATGTATACACACACACACACACACACACACACACACAGGGATCTATCTATTTCTATCAAGAGTCTAATGAAACAGCATAATAGTAATATTTACCCTTACCATATGGGAGGCTATCTGGTCTAGTTTATTTTACCATATTCTACTTATTTTAGTAACAATATAATTATGCTGGCTAGTCAACTCTTTCTGCTGAAAAATCCTGCTTTAGACATTAGTGGGGTAGGGCAGGATGATGAGGGTGGAGAAAAGAGTGATGTGGTGAGGAAGGCTCCCTGGAACGGATTGCAGTGGCTTTTGGAAGGAAAAGAAGGAAAGGAACAGCGTAAGTCTGGCAGAGGGAACTAACTGGGGGGAGGTCACGGGCCACAGGGGCTGGAATTCACGCCCCACCCCTTCGTGGCTTCCAAGCCTCTGCCTCCCCCATCCCTCCTACCTTTGGCTTCCCAGCCCTTTTATCTGGCCTTGAGTGTAAATCATTAGCTCCAGCAGTAGACTCGAAGAAGAACTGAATTACAGGCAAGTGTGGGGAGGGCCTTGCGGAAGCTCAAGCACGGAAATGAGTGTCTTCAGATTGCGGAGCAGGTAGGTGATGGAGAAGGTCAGCCAACTAGACCCTGCTGCCTGGGGCGGGGTCTGGGACGGACTCTGTGTGCCCAGGGCGTTGGGATGTCTTAGAATCTCGAGAATTTTACCTTAAATTCCTCCTGCTACAGAACCAGTCATTTCACCATTAACTTTTTTTTGGCTTTTAAAGTATTTTATTTATTTATTTTTAGAGACAGGGGAAGGAAGGGAGAAAGAGAGGGAGAGAAACATCAATGTGTGGTTGATTCTCGCACACCCCCAACCTGGGACCTGGCCTGCAATCCAGGCATGTGACCCTCTGGTTCACAGGCTGGCACTCAGTCCACTGAGCCACACCAGCCAGGGCTCACCATTATTTTTAACAGGAGAAAAAATTACTGTATATCTACACATGCATGTTCTGGACTTATTTTTAATTGATTGTATCAGAAACTGAATGAATGCAAAACAATAATTATACTGTGTGCATAAGGTATGATGAATTACAGTAAAACTGGCAACCATGCAGCCAACACCCAGGATAAGAAATACTGTGTTTTTGCCACTTTTGAGGTTATCATTCCCTTGCTTTTCCTTGTAGTTTGTCACATAATTTGATATTTTCAACCTGTAGTTTAATTTTGAATGTTTTGAGTTGATATAAATGGAATCACTGAATTCAGCAATTTTATCTTTTTCATTCTATTATTTTCTGAGATGCATCCAATTTGATGTGTGTAGAGATATTTTGTTCTTTTCCATTGCTGTATAATATTATTACATTAGTATTTTTTAAAAACAACATAAGAAGCCCTGGCTGGGTGTAGCTCAATGGATTGAGCACTGGACTGTGAACCAAAGGGTCGCCAGTTTGATTCGAAGTCAGGGCACATGCCTGGGTTGTGGGCCAGGTCCCCAGTAGGGGGCATGCTAGAGGGAACCACACATTGATGTTTCTCTCCCTCTCTTTCTTCCTCCCTTCTCCCTCTCTAAAAATAAATAAATAAAATATTAAAAAATAAAAAACCCTAAGAAAAAAACTTGGCCATAAAATGGCATACATCATCAGTATTTGTTGTTTAAAAGAGCATCTGTCTTCGTTTCCACTTTAAGCCTATTCTCTCATAGTTAGGGTGAATAGGAGGGCTGTGCTTCATATGCCCTTCAGGTACACCCTTGTCTCCTGTGGCTCCGTTGTCCAGGTTCTAGAAATTCTCTCCATCTTGCCTGTGAATGGAGAGAGTGGAGGATCCACTTCATTGTGTTCTGACCAGGACTTTTGGGAGACACAGACTGCTAAGACCTCAGGGTCACTGTAATTCTAATTCCTTGAGATGTTCCTGTGTAGAAAACTCTTCCCCAGCTGATTCCCTGGCGGATAGGGCCAAGCCCAGCCGAGGAGCAAAATCCTACACAGTGCTTGGGGCTCCCTCTACACAGATTAGGAGAGTAATTACCCCTCACATATGAAGCCTTATGAGGAGGTAGTTCTGTGTAACTCCAGGGGGCAGAGCTGGGTCTAGAAGGTTAGAAGGAGGCAGATTTGAGCTCAGTAGGAGAAATAATGTTCTAATGACTACAGTGGCTAACTGGCAATAGCTTAAAGTCACTTAAAGTCTTCACACAGAGGCCAGATGTCAGGAAAGCTAGAAAGGAGTTTCCTATCCTAAGAGGCCAAATTTGAACCATTCATTCATTCCACACATATTCACTGACCACCTGTTATAAAGACTGTGCTAGGTGCTGGGGTGACACCTGAGTACAAAACACCGACGTCCCTAGTCTGCTGGAGCTGACATGGGTGGTGGGTGGGAGGAAGACAGGCGCTGAGTGAGTTGCATGGCCTCCTATAATTCCGGGACTATAGAATGCCTGGAACTGCACGGGACTTCATGACTCACTTCCACCTGCATTTTTTCAGGCAACCGTCACAACCCTTAAAATAGATAATGCCAGGCCATTGTCTTCCATCTATAAATGTGTGCTCAAGAAAGGAATACCTTTATTTCACTCATGGCAAAAATGGGGCCCGGAGGGTGGCTGACTCAGGATCACAAGAGGTAGTGACAGGGCTGGGACAAGGATTCAGATTTTAGAGCTTTCCAGCTTTTCTCACTCTGGTGTGTGACTTAGACCAGGTGAGGCCAGAACTTCTCTTTCCTTACCTCCCTCCACCCAGGGGAGAGGCACCTGGGCCAGGCTGAGGGGACTGGCTTCCCATTCCTGTGGACCGGTGAGTGTAACCAGATTGTGTCAGGACTTCCAGAGAGGGAGGGGGAAAGGGGCAATCATGGAACCTGGGAAGAGGCCACTGAATTCTGGTGCTTACGGACTTATAATAATATTGAAACCGGAAAAGGACCGGCATTCGTGCTGCCTGTCACCTACTGAACCCAATAAGCAGAGACAGGGATTCAATCTTTATGGGTGCGTTATTCAGATATTCAGATGGCTAGTGAACTGGTGAAGATGGCGGGTTCGTACCCCAATAACCATTTTACATTTCCTTCCAAGCCAGGCTTTTTTTTTAAAGATTTTATTTATTCATTTTTAGAGAGAGGGGAAGGGAAGGAGAAGGAGAGGGAGAGAAACATCAAGGTGTGGTTGCCTCTCTCTCACCTCCTACTGGGGACCTGGCCTGCAACCCAGGCATGTGCCCTGCCTGGGAATTGAACAAGCAACCCCTTGACTTTGGTTCACGGCCCGTGCTCAATCTACTGAGCCACACCAGTCAGGGCCCAAGCCAGCCTTTTTATAATAGAGAACAAAGTGCGGTGAGGGGGGTTGAAATTCTGGGAAAATTAGATGAAAAAAACTGCAGTATTCTCCCTCTGGGCAGTTAGTTAGCTGTCCCCTGGTCAGGCGAGCGAGCCGTGTCTGTCTCTCCCTGGAACACAATGGACTGGATGTCTCCAGCTATGCCCCAGGTGGTGGTCTGTGCCCCAGGAGGCCGGCTGTCTCTCCCAGGAGTGGTGGGCCATACCTGCGGTTCCTGAAACAATAGCTTTAACATATGCATTACCTACTAGGCATATTAATCATTTACCTTAAACTAACATTTTCCAACTCTCAAGTCCCTTATCAATATTAACCCTTATATATCACTGATAAAGAACCTGCCCACAGTCACTCAGCTAGTGAGTGGCCAGCCAGGGATTTGAGCAGGGGCAGTCCAGCCCCACGTCTGGCCTCGGCCACTTCTGGGTCTAGCGCCTGTCGACACTCCCCATCTCCTGCAGCAGGCACCTGGCCAGCCCGCTGCCCTGGCGCCTGCTGTGCCCTCCTCCAACGTGATCGTGGCGTTGGAGGCCTCCAAGTCACATTTCTCCTAGCGGGGCTAAGGGGCAAAAAGGAACTACAAGAGCATAAAGAAGCTTTGTGTCGGGGCGGGACTCCCCAGAAAACCACAGCCAAAGTGGGCACCAGAAGGGGTGGAGGAGGAAGCAAGAGAAGGTGCGAACGTGCTGGAGCTCCTGGGCGCAGCGCTCTGTTGGCTCAGCCAGAACCGGGCGGGCAGGAAGCAAAACCCTGGATCCCAAAAATTCTCCTTACAGAACACTCTGGACCTGAGGAAGCTGCTCCTGGCTCTACACTGCCCGCCGTCTCGGCTCATTTCTCAAGCCAAACGCTTGGGGAAGCCAAGTGAGCTAGGTAATTCCTGCTCACTCTCCACTTTCTCTCCGTGGCGTCTTCACATCCTGGGCTCTGACAATGCACCAAAAGGTGTGGCAGCCATCCAACCCCATGCACACCCCCCACCCCATGGAGTCAACTGGCGAGTGGCGAGTGGCGAGTGGGTGTCTCCAGCCCTGAGGGTTCAGGGCCTACACTCATCCAGTGGCCCCTGGGAGGCTGGGGCCAGCACTCAGGGCAGGGCCAGCACCCCCCTATGTTGGCACCCCACTAGCTGCAAGTCTCCTGGGAGAACTGGGTGATTCCCCGGGGCTCCAGCAACATCCTTTCAGTCTCCTAAAATAAGAAGGGGAGACTGGCTGGTGTAGCTCAGTGGGTTGTGCACGGGCTGCGAATCAAAGGATTGCTGGTTCATTTCCAGTCAGGGCACATGCCTGGGTTGTGGGCCAAGGCCAGGTCCCCAGTGGGGGACGCATGAGGGGCAACCACACACTGATGTATCTCTCCCTCTCTTTCTCCTTCCCTTCTCTCTCTAAAAAAATAAATAAATAAAATATT
>PVKM010010534.1:0-21644 GCA_004027735.1 Carollia perspicillata | reverse complement strand
GGCACCCCACTAGCCGCAAGTCTCCTGGGAGAACTGGGTGATTCCCCGGGGCTCCAGCAACATCCTTTCAGTCTCCTAAAATAAGAAGGGGAGACTGGCTGGTGTAGCTCAGTGGGTTGTGCACGGGCTGCGAATCAAAGGATTGCTGGTTCATTCCCAGTCAGGGCACATGCCTGGGTTGTGGGCCAAGGCCAGGTCCCCAGTGGGGGACGCATGAGGGGCAACCACACACTGATGTATCTCTCCCTCTCTTTCTCCTTCCCTTCTCTCTCTAAAAAAATAAATAAATAAAATATTTTTTAAAAAAGAAGGGGGGCTCTTTCCTGTCATAACGCTTGACTTGGGCATTGGCTCACAGTGCCCGTGGCATTATGGATGAGACATGAGATAAATTCACACCAACTACCGACTCCTGTGGAGGAAAAGGGGACGGCACAGCTACTCCCTCAAGGGGTTGCGGGGGTGGGGTGGGGGGGGGGAGCCGCAGAGCGGCCTGGCAGCTCTCTCAAGGGGAGAGTGCACTGACCCTTTCCTGGACAGTGGTTTTATTGGGTTTCTTACGCGGGAATTTAGCTACAACTTATTAATCATTCTCAAGTGATAGACAGCATATAAAGAACTTATCAGGGCTTATTCTGAGTTAGGGTCTGTCAGCTAAAAGGCTATAAAACTTGGGAAAGTTTACTCATTTCCTGCTCAGGTCTTTAACTAAAAGAATTCTTAGCAAAGCTGGCTACACAGGAATTTACCTATCTTTTCTCAGGCCTGATTACCCAGGGAGCCCGCCCTGTCCAGCACAGGGCTGCACCGCCCCCTGTCATTGTTTCAGGCTTAAGTCAGGCAGAGGAGGCAAGGCAGCCAAGGAATTATCAGAGACTTCTCGAGGACTCAGGGGAGTCAGGCTTTGTCAAAGCTGAGGGGTGAGGGTCCAGCACCCTTTTTCTCCATAGCCCCCCAAGTCCTTACCTGGGGCCTCCACATGATCATGCCTGTCTTAATTCATTCCCCGCTTGGGGAATCTTATCGGTCTTCGGCTAACTGATCAAGCATTGGAGGCCAGTAATGAAAAAAGGAGCAGAAGCAATGCTCCTTCCAGGGAAATAAGCTCTGTCTCCTTAGTGGCTTATGGTCCGGAGGTCACTCACTCAGCCTTAGCCTTGCAGGGGTTTACAGCTCCTGAAACCAGGCAGGGCGGTTCCCAACGAACGCTCAGGAGGAAAAATTTCAAGTGTGTGTGTGTTTATATGTTTAGGGTAAGAGTTGAATATTAAAAAAAAACACCTTGAATTTTTTTTGGAGGAAATAAACACAAAACATTTTACATACCAACTTTTTTTAAAAAAGGAAACTTTTTAAGAGATCATTGTAGACTTTCTTTTTTTAAAAGTACATTTTATTGACTATGCTATTACAGTTGTCCAATTTTTCTCCTCCCCTTTATTCCCCTCTGCTCTGCACCTTCCTCCTACCAGCATCCCCCCAACCCCCTGCCCTTAGTTCATGTCCATGGGTCATACATATAAGTTCTTTGGCTTCTCGATTTCCTGTACTATCCTTAACCTCCCCGTCTATTTCGTACCTACCATTTATGCTTCTTACTCCCTGTACCTTCCCCCATTCTCCCTGCTCTTCCTCCCCACTGATAATGCTCCATGTGATCTCCATTTCTGTGATTCTATTCCTGTTCTAGTTGTTTGCTTAGCTTGTTTTTGTTTTTTAGGTTCAGTTGTTGAAAGTTATGAGTTTGTTGTCATTTTACTGTTCATATTTTTTATGTTCTTGTTTTTCTTAAATAAGTCCCTTTAACATTTCCTATAATAAGGGCTTGGTGATGATGAACTCCTTGAACTTGACCTTATCTGAGAAGAACTTTATCTGCCCTTCCATTCTAAATGATAGCTTTGCTGGATAGAGCAGTCTTGGATGTAGGTCCTTGCCTTTCATGACTTCAAATACTTTTTTCCAGCCCCTTCTTGCTTGTGAGGTTTCTTTTGAGAAATCAGCTGATAGATCCCATAAGGTATGGAAACCCCTTTGTAGGTAACTGTTTCCTTTCTCTGGCTGCTTTTAAGAGTTTCTCCATATCTCTAATCTTGGCTAGTATAATTTATGATGTGCCTTGGTATGTGTTTCCTTGGATGCAACTTTTTTTTTTTTTATTCTCTGAGCTTCCTGGACTTCCTGGAAATCTATTTCCTTTGCCAGATTGGGGAAGTTCTCCTTCATTATTTTTTCAAGTAAGTTTTCAATTTCTTGCTCTTCCTCTTCTCCTCTGGTACCCCTATGATTCAGATATTGGAACGTTTAAAGTTCTCCTGATGGTTCCTAAGCCTCTCCTCCTTTTTTTTTGATTTTTTTTTCTTTATTCTTTTCTGGTTAAACATTTATTTCTTCCTTCTGCTCCAAATCATTGATTTGAGTCCCAGTTTACTTCCCTTCACTGTTAGTCTACTGTATATTTTTCTTTATTTCATTTTGCCTAGCTTCACTTTTTCTTCTATATTGCAACCATACTTAACCATTTCTTTGAGCATCCTGATTACCAGTGTTTTGAACTGTACATCTGATAGGTTGGCTATCTCTTCATTGCTTAGTTCTATTTTTGGAGTTTTGATCTGTTCTTTCATTTGGGTCATATTTGTCTTGGCATTCCTATTACATTGTAAGGGGCAGAGCCTTGGGTATTCACCAGGGCAGGGCAACCCATGTTGCTGAGCTGTGGTGCTATATGTGGGGGAGGAGTCAGAGAAGGAACAATGCCTCTTGCTCAGCTCTTGGCAGGCTTTTAGTCACTTCCTCCACTACTCACAAGCAAATTGGACCCTTCTGGTGCTGATTCCTGGGTGGGTGGGTTTGTATATATTCTAGGACCCTGTGGGTCTCTCCAACTAACTCTCCTGTGAAGCTGGGAGTATCTCCCATTGCTGCCACCCTCACATATTTTTACAGCCAGAGGTTTTGAGGCTTTCTTTTCTGGTGCTGGGATCCTGGGTTGTGGGGTCTGTCTTGCTCCCCAGTTGTTCCTCCTGGTTTATCCACATGCGAATGTGGGACTGCCTGGTCCACCAGCCGCCACCTTGCTGTGCATTCTCTCCATCCCAGCTGTCCGTTTCCACCCGTCCTACTGGTCTGAATGCATATTTCTTCTTTAACTCCTTGGTAGCTGGACTCCCATACAGTTCGATTTTCTGGCAGTTCTGGTTATTTTTTGTTTTTAAATTTGTTGTCCTTCTTTTGGTTTTGCAAGGAGGCAAAGTGTATCTACTTATACCTCCATCTTGGCTGGAAGTCAATGTACCTCGTTTTAGACTTTCATTTGTAAGAAATAACACAGAGAGCCAGCCTGCAAACCAAAGGGTCACTGGTTTGATTTCCAGTCTAGGGCATGTGCCTGGGTTGTGGGCCATGTCCGCAGTAAATGGTGTGCAAGAGGCAACCACACATTGGTGTTTCTCTCCCCCTCTCACTCTCTTACTCTTTTTAAGAATAAATAAATAAAATCTTAAAAAGGAAAAGAAATAACATAGAGAGACTTTCATATACCCTTTACTTAGTTTTCCTCAATGGCAACATCTTACAAAACTATAGCACTATATCACAGACAAGGTATCAATAGTATAAAAATAGAAAACATTTCCATCACCACAAGAATTCCTGGTGTTGTCCTTGTACGGCCACATCTACTGCCCTCTGGTCCTATCTCCTCTTTAACCCCTGGGCAATCGCTGAATTGTTCTTCTTTTCAATAACTTTATTTCAAGAATGTTATATAAGGCTCCCAGTCAAGGTGGCAGTGTAGGCAGACACAGCTCACCTCTTTGCACAACATCAAAGTTACAACTAAAATATAGAGAGTCCAGTCAGGGCAAATGCCTGGGTTTCAGGCCAGGTCCCAGCAAGTGGCCCATGAGAGGCAACTGCACACTGATGTTTCTCTCCCTTTCTTTCTCCCTCCCTCCCCATCTCTAAAATAAATAAATAAAATATTTTTAAAAATTAAAAAAATAGGACAATCATCACTCAGGACCATCAGAAATTGAGTTGACTAAAGTCTGATAACTACAAAATTGAAGAAACCACATCCATATAGACTGGTAGGAGGGGTACGGATGTAGAATGGGCTGACCTTACACCCACCTGGATAAAAATTCAGGATGGATATATCGAGAGCGAGGAGTCCCAGACCCACACCAGGACCCCCAGCCTAGGATTCCAGTGCCAGGAAGATAAGTCCCCACAACTTCCGGCTACGAAAACCAGTAGTGCTGGAGCACTAAGCAGGACCTCTTGGGGAACCCACACATGGACTCACCTACTCATACTCCCTCCCTCTGACCTCCAGAACTGGGGTAGCAGCTCGAAGGGCACCAGTGGTATACAGGGAGAGACTGAAGTGGCTGGCATTGGGGTGAGCAGAGGCCATTGTCCCTTTGCTGAGCCCTTCCCCCACAGGGCTGATAGTCTGGTGCCATGTCTGAGACCCAATCAACCTGCCTAATACTGTGTGACTAACCTGGGAGACCCACAGAGGCTCTACCCTACCCAATTTACAGACCCACCCAAGCTGCTTTTACTTAAGAATGGCTGGTCTTGGCTCCTAAATGCTATCAAACAAGCAACAGCTGGCTTCAATGAGCCTAGCAGCAGCCAGATTACAGCCAGAGCTTGGCTTCACCTGGCCACCTCCAAGCCCAGCACAAGAAGCAGCCATCTCAGATTGCTTAACAGCTTAGGCAGGGTGCCCCAGGCAAAACACAGTGGGGGACTGACCTTGGCCTGTACCATCAGGGAACCCGAAGGCCAGTGTACCCAATGGACAACTACAGACCACCCTGCCCCTGCCCAGATAGATGATCCTCCATGGAGGGCGGAGGTTGATGGTCAGTGATCACAGCCACTCCTTGTAGCTGACTGGCCTGCATAAATTCCTCCCATTAATCTGCCAACAGCAACCAAGGCTCAACTACAAGAGGAGGGTGTACTCAGCCCACACAAAGGGGGCACCTGGAGCACCTGGCTTGGGTGATAGGGGAGGCTGTGCCACTGGACCCCACAAGACACCTATTACATTAGGCCACATTACGAAGACATGGAGTCAAAGCAGCCCTACCTAATACATAGAAACAAACACAGGGAGGCTGCCAAAATGAGGAGAGAAAGAAACAGGGCCCAAATGAAAGAACAGATCAAAACTCCAGAAAAAGAGCTAAATGAAATGGAGGTAAGCAATCTATCAGCTGCAGAGTTCAAAATACTGTTTATAAGGATACTCAAAGAAGTTAGTGAGGACCTCAGCAGCACAAAAAAGAAATGCTGTCATAAATGAAGAATACACTAATTGGCATAAAGAACAAATTACAGGGAAACAACAGTGGAATGAATGAAGCTGAGAATGAAATCAAAGATTTGGAACATAAGGAAGCAAATAACAACTACGCAGATGAACTGTTATTTATTTTACTTTTTAATTTTTTTTAAAGATCAGAACCATTTATATTTCTAGTTCTAAATAAGCCATATTCATAATTAACATCTTTTATTGAATTCAGAAGAAGTTATAATTCCCACTGATGGAAAATAAGATTAACGTTTCATTGGTATTTTCGTCAGTAAAGAAGAAAAAAGAATCCAAAAAAATGTGGATAATATAAACACTCTCTGGGACTACTTTAAAAGGCCCAACATTTGCCTCACAGGGTTGTCAGAAAGAGAAGAGAAAGAGCAAGAAATTGGGAATCTATTTGAAAAAATAATGAAATAAAACTTCCCTAATTTGGTGAAGGAACTAGACATACAAGTCCAGGAAGTGCAGAGAATCCCAATTATGATGGATGCAAAGAGGCCCACTTCAAGACACATTAATATTAAAAGGTCAAATGTGAAAGATAAAGAGAGACTCTTAGAAGTGAGAGAAAAGAAGTTAGTTACCTGAAGTTTCTGGATGGGAGGGGGAAAGGGGAGAATGGATGAAGAGGAGAGGGGATTAAGAGGTACAAATAGGCAGTTGCAGAATAGCCATGGGGATGTGAAGACTGTATAGGAAATGGAGTAGCCACAGAACTTATACACATGACCCGTGGACATGAACAGTGGTGGGGGAATTGCCTGGGGGAGTGAGAGATGCTGGTGGAGGGGGGCAAAGTGGGCAAATTGGGACAACTCTAAAGGCATAATCAATAAAATATAATTTAGAAAATAAATAAAAAAGAATGTTATATAAATAAATGAAATTGTACAGTATGTAATCTTTTGGGATTGTGTTTTCTCACTTAGCATAATCTCCTGCAGATTCATCCAGGCTGTTACATGTATCCATAGTTCACTCCTTTTTATTGCTGAGTAATATTCTACCGCATGGGTGTACCCCAACTTAAGTGTTTACCTGTTGAAGGGCACCTGGATTGTTTCTAGTTTTTAACTATTAAGAATGAAGTTGTTGCCCTGGCTGGTGTGGCTCAGTGGATTGAGTGCTGGCCTGTGAACCAAAAAGTTGCTGGTTCAATCCCTGGTCAGGGCACATGCCTGGATTGTGGACCAGGTCCCCAGTTAGGGGCGAGCCGATCAATGTATATTTCACACATCCTCATACATCGGTGTTTCTCTCCCTGTCTTTCTCCCTCCCTTCCCTCCTCTCTAAAAGTAAATAAATAAAATCTTCAAAAAAAAAAGTTTTATAAACTTGATGACCGAAGCTGTCCTCAGTCAGAATGATCCTGTGGAAGTAGTACTCCTGATGATTTTCCTGTGGACATTCCAGGGACCAAAGGGAACTTCAAATTTTTCAAACATGTTTCCTTTGTTGATTGTCCTGGCCATGGTGTTTTGATGGCTCCTGCGTTGAACGGTGCAGCACCGATGGGTGCAGCTCTTCTACTGACAGCTGACAATGAGTCTGGTCCTCAGCCTCAGACTTCTGAACACCCAGCTGCTGTAGAGATCATGAAACTGAAGCATAATTTGATTCTACAAAATCAAATGGGTTTCGTATGAGAAAGCCAAGCTGGCCCTGACCAGTGTGGCTCAGCTGGTTGGGCATTGTCTGAAAACTGAAAGATCACTGGTTCAATTCCTGGTTGCAGGCCAGGTGTCCGGTTGGGGGCTTGAGGCCTTCAAAAGGCAACTGATCAATGTTTCTCTCACACATCAATGTTTCTTTTCCCCTCTCTTCCCCTCTTTCTAAAAATACATACATAAAATTTTAAAGAAAGAAAAGAAAAAAGAAAGCTCAAATAAAGGACAGTATGAACAGATTCTTGCATTTGTACAAGGTACAGTAGCAGAAGGAGCTTCTATTATTCCAATTTCTGCTCAGCTAAAATACAATATTGCAGTTGTCTGTGAGTACACAGTAAAGAAAAGTCTAGTACCCACAAGAGACTTTACTTAAGAACCCTGACTTACTGTTATTAAATCCTTTCGAGTCAGCAAACCTGGCTGTGAAGTTGCTGCTCTTAAGGGGAGTGTGGCTGGTGATATTGTTCTAAAAGGTGTGTTAAAGGTAGGCCAGGAGACAGCAGTTAGACCTGGTATTGTTTCCAAAGATAGTGAAGGAAAACGCATATGTAAACTGGTATTTTCCAAAATGGTATGACTCTTTGTGGAACATGATGATCTTTGGCATGCAGCTCCAGGAGGCCGTGTTGGAGTAGGAACAGAAACTGACCCCACTTGGTGCTGGGCTGACAGAATGGAGGGGTAGGTTCTTGGTGCAGCTGGAGCTTTACCTGAGGTCTTCACAGAATTGGAAAGCTCCTGCTTCCTCCTTAGATGGCTTCTAGGTGTGCACACTGAAGGAGACAAGAAAGCAGAAAGGGTACAAAACTTATCTGAGAATGAGATGCTCATGGTAGACACAGGATCCCTGTTGACTGGAGGAAGAGTTAGTGCAGTCGAAGCCAATTGGGGCAAAATTGTTTTGGTTAATCACATGTGCACAGAACTGGGAGAAAAAAATGCCCTTAGTCGAAGAGTTGAGCAGCACTGGTGTTTAATCGGTTGGGGTAAAATATAAGAAAAGAGGTGACAAGTCAACAGTAGATAATGAATGAAGATTTCAGTTAAATAATACATTTAGATAAAGTCAGATTTTCTTTTAATAGCCTAGAGGAATATTTTCAAAGCAATACTGGAGAATGGATTTCATGTCTCATTATCTTAGTAGTAGTTGTTATTCTCATTTTCTGGTGATGAACATTTAACCTCTAGTTCTAAAATAGGATCTATAATAAATGTAAAAATTGGTGTAATGTTGGATTGAATCTACCAGAAATTAATCATTCACAAATAATGTCTAATTTATATGTCAATGCAGGTTTGAAATGAAACTTTTGGCTACAACCAGCTTCTGCTGTAGCACACATACCACCTAATCTGTTTGAAATAAAATTGTTTTTTTTTAAGATTTTATTTATTCATTTTTAGAGAGGTGAATAGAAGGAGAATGAGAGGGAGAGGATCGTCAATGCGTGGTTGCCTCTCGTGCGCCCTGTACCAGGGACCTGTACCAGGGACCTGGCCTGCATCCCAGGCATGTGCCCGGATTTGGAATGGAACTGGCGATCCCTTGGTTCACAGCCCTGGCTCAATCCACTGAGCTACACCAGCGAGGGCCTAAAATTGTTTCTTATTTGCGTGATTCATCTTTGAGTAGCTCTAGGTTTGGAAGTGTTGTTATACCGGAAAAAATTTGTATGAAGACAGAAATTCTTGAAGACCAGCTTCCTTAGCCTCATATTTTTTTATGTTGCTTTCTGTTTGCAATTTTGAGTGAAGAGAAATAACTAGGTTCTACTAAAATGATCTTTTACAGCATGCAAACAAAACCAAAACCAAAAATTCCTCTCTTACAAGTGTATTTATCAATGTCTCAGTGAAGGGAATATCCCCTAGGGCCTCTTGGACAAACTGTTTAGGGGCAGGTGAGTGGACTGTAGTGACAGATCTGCTGCAACACTTTCCTCTCCCTAATTCTTTGGATTCCTTCCTCGGAATCATGCAGTCAGATTTCTGGTAACTCAGCTTCATTTGTTGTCTACCGCTGCTGAGTCCAGGTTTTAGCCAGTCAGTGGAAGAAAGAGATAAAGTCAGTCCAAGTTGCTGGAGTCAGCACACTGAGTTTGGAATCTCTGAACCCACGCAAATAAACCCAAATCAATAGATTCAGCCCAACCTAAAACTGTGCTTCTTCCTCTCTGGTTTAGCACCCTTAGGATCCAACCCCATACACATTCCTCAAGTTCGTGTCTGTATCAACTAGCAAAATCTTTTGGGTTGTGTGTCTTCTCCTCTAGAGCCAGATTTTGTATTTGTCCCCTACTTAATACGTCTGAGGCATCCACTGCACGTTAACTACCTTAGGTGAGGCCCTTACAGTCCTCACTCGAGACAGGACCAGCCTGTTAGAGAAGCAGAGGGTGCCTTTGCCAGCCAGCGAGACTTAGTGAGGTCTGTGTAGTTAGCATCCTGAAATACCAGTGTATCCCCAAACCCCTTTGTCCATTCTTAGGATCCTCCTCAGTGTCCTGGCTTTCATGTAAGACCTGCTTGTGATTCCAGCTTGTGATGTAGTTAACAGCCTGCAGCTTCAGGTCTCCACTACATCAGCCGTGTCCTGCAGGACTTGAGAGATTCATTTAGGAAGTCTTAGAAGCGGTCTGGTCCTCTTGAGCCAGGACTTTAAAACTGTGAGCTTTCCATTCCCTTTCTTTGAGCTAACCAGTGCGGCCAAGGCAGCCCGACCACACCAGATCCTGGGATTTCCTTTTCCTGACCACTGTGGTCTATTGCAACAACTATGTAGTCTGCCAAAGCCTTGCCTTTCGGGTAGCCCCAGGTAGTAAATTAAGTTACCAGTTTTGCCATTACACGTGGTAACTGGGATTTCACTGCCTTCACACCCAGTCAAGTGACATAACTGCTCCCAGATCTCCTCCTTGAAGGTCTCATACTTGACTCTATTTGCAGGAAACACAACCCACTCTAGCATGAGGCAGCTGTGGACACCATGGACATACTCAGGCAGCTGTGACCTATAGATCAGGAAGCCACTGCTTCCCCCTGGTACAGCTGCCTCTCAGCACTCACAAAACCGATGACGGGCCACTGGACATTGCTCCAGAAAAACCCGACAGCCCCATGACCACGCTTGCCAGCAGGAGCAACCGCAGCAGCAGGGGAGGGTCTTTGTCTTACCTCCACCTTCCAAATATGATTGAGTTGCACCTAATCAGTGGAACACAGTTCACATCCCAGCTGCAAGGGTGTCTGAGAAGAGTGCTTTTTAGCTTTACCACCCCTGAAGCAAAAAGGCACGAATTTGGAATTCATCCCATCCCCTACGTTTGGTCTTTGCAGCCAGTCTGCCTGGGTTTGAATTCTTGCTTTGTCATTTATTCACTGTATTTTCTGTGTACAATGCACACCCACATTTTGGGCCCAAACCATCAGGAAAAAAATAATTTGTTTTATTTTTTTGTTGTTGTTTGTTTGTTTTAGACAGAGGGGAAGGGAGACAGAAAGAGAGGGAACGAAACATCGATGTGTGGTTGCCTCTTGTGTGTCCCCCAGTGGGGACTGGCCATCAACCAGGCATGCGCCCTGACTTGGAATCGAACCAGAGACCCCTTGGTTTGCAGGCAGGCACTCAATCCACTGAGCCACACCAGCCAGGGCTGTTTAAATTTTTTAATTCATTTTTTAATTTATACATAAAACCAGTTATCGTATTCCACAGTATTATTTTGCATACAGATATCATTATTGCTTGCTAGACTTACACTTTTAATGCATAAGCACAAATAAAAGAATTAAAAACATTTGTATAGATATGGCATTAGTACTACCCATGTATAATGCGCATCCTTATTTTTCCCTCAAAAATTTGGGAAAAAAAGTGTGCATTGCACATGGCAAAATACAGTAATTTCATCATCTCCTTCAGTTTTGACTCAAGTGCCACCCTCTCTCCAGACTTCCCAACTTAAAATTGTAACCTGGCTCTCCCCTTCTATGGTAGGCAAAATAATTACTCCTCTCTTGAAAATGTCCACACCCTAATCCCCAGAAGCTTGAATGCTACCTTACACGGCAAAAGGGCCTTGCAGTCATGATTAAGGTAAGGGTCTTGATACGGGGAGGTCATGATGAATCATCTGGGTGGAACTGATGTCACCCAAGGACCTTGTTGTAAAGGGAGAACGGGGGTCTGAGTCAGAGAAGGAGACGTGATGGCCTGCAAGCAGAAGTCAGAGAAAGAGAGATTTGAAAAGATTATGCAGTTGACTTAGAAGATAACAGGCTTGGCAGGACTCAGGGAACGCAGAGGGCCCCTTGAAATTGGAAAAGGCAAGGGAAATTGATTCTCCCCTAGAGCTTTTGGAAGGCACGCAGCCCTTCCTGCCTGTGCCCTGATTTTAGGACTTCTGACCTTCTGAACTGCAAGATAGCAAATGGGTGTTGTAAGCCACTGAGCTAATAGTTATTTGTTACAGCGATAACAGGAAACTAGAACATCCCCCAACTCCTGATTTCTCATATCTTGTTCTATTTTCCCCATCATACCTCTTCTGACATGTTATATAATTTACTCATTACATTGATCATTTACTGTCTCTCCCTCTGCTCGAATATAGGCTCCACAGGAGCAAGGATTATCTGTTTTGTTTACCCTGTATTCCCAGTTGCTAGAACAGTTCTTGGCACATAGTAGGTGCTCAACCAATATTTGTTGAATGACTCATTGAATGAATAGGGCGGGACAGAAACAAAGAAGGGTGCAATATATCTCTCCCTGGGGCTGCAGGTTCCTGTACCATTATAAAAGTTAACAACAACAGCAACAACAAAATGGGGGAGATACATGGTAATGGAAAAAATACAATAAAGCTCTGGCTGGTGTAGCTCAGTGGATTGAGTATGGGCCTGTGAAGCAAAGGGTTGCCGGTTCGATTCCCAGTCAGGGCACATGCCTGGGTTGCAGGCCAGGTCCCCAGCAGGGGACACATGAGAGGCAACCACACACTGATGTTTCTCTCCCTCTCTTTTTCCTTCCCTTCCCCTCTCTCTAAAAATAAATAAATAAAATATTTTAAAAAATACAATAAAAATATTTTGAATTTGAATTAGTAGTGTACGATTCTAAAGGTACAAAGGATGTGCAAGGGAAAGTCAGTCTCCCTCCCACCTTAATCTCCCCTGCACCAGTTTCCCTCTTTAGAGGCAATCATTGTTTCCAATTTCTTGTGTATCTTTCCAGAGATCTTTGTATATGTATAGGGACATATATGTATGAATATGTACCTGGATATATATGTGTCTATGTATTTAATACATATATTTTGTTGCTTTTGTCTTCTTTAAAAAAATGGCAGTATATGATCCCTGCCATTCTGCCCCTTCTGTACCATTTATTAATTTAGTATCTGCTCTGGATTGCACCTAGACAGGGCATGGGTGAGGTGGGACAGATAATTTCATAGTATAACCTTAGAATCACTAATTTTTCCCTTTGGCCCTTGGAAAACTAAATGGGCTGCTGCTCGGGCAGTCATCTTCTTGCAGGGAGAGGAGGATCGCCCCAAAGGCATCAGGCTTTTCCAGCAGTGCGTTGTTTCAAACAGGCATGGCCATGGCCATGGCCACATCAGGAGGTACAGCTTGGGTCTGACTCTCAACCTTGCCTGCCTATTGAAACCACATAGCAGCCCTTTTAAGATTCCCTGGGTGCCTGGGCTCCCCGCCCAAAACTATTGAATCAGAATCTTTGGAAATGGGACATGGGCCTTGGTATTGTTTGTAAAACTCCTCTGCTGACTTGAATTCCAGCCAGGGCTGAGAACCCCTGGGTTAAGTTATAATACATGGAGGACAGAGCTTCGGACTGGGAATGTGGGGATGTGGTTTCCTGCTTTAAGCTTCTAGCGCAGTGGCTTCAGACAAGTCACATGATTTCTTTGAATCTCAGTGCCTACCTCTGAGCCAGAACCAGTAACACCCACTGCCCTGCATACCTCACAGGATTGTAATGAGGATCAAATACATAAGCGCCCTGGGAACTGTTGGAGTTTGTCTGATGGTGGGAGACTCATGTCAGGTGCTTGCAGGCCGTCTCGGGTTACTCCAATTAGCCTGACTCAGAAGCAAGCCCCGCTCAGGCTCCGCCAGGGACTTTCTGCTTCACCCTCAGGCAGGTCCCCATGCCCTCCCCTTTGCTGAGGTCAGTCTATTCTCCGGCCTGTCTGCTCCCTGTCCCACAACTGGCGGCTGAGCCATCATCGGTTTCTCCTTTTTAGGGCCCCAGGGAAGGCTGGATTCCTCCTGACTAAATTACAGTGACAGCCAGCCAGGCTGGTGCAACCCTTTAGGGGTGCTCACAAGACCTCTGGAGCACCTGTGCGTTGGAGCCAACACATTCCACATTATACTTACACATTTGGAAAACAGAGGGGTGGACAAGGCAGGAAAACTGCTCTGAATGCATTCCTAAAACAATCTCAGAAAGTAAAGCTCAATCATCTTTCCCAAAGACTCATCTCCTGTAGATTCTTATAAAGATCGAGGAGCGAGGTGGAGAAAGTAGGGGTTGGAGAGAGAACAGAAGCAAGTGAGGCAGGTGAATGTTATGTTTTCAGAAAGGTGTGCGACATTTCACCAGGGCACCTTGCTTTCAGGTAGAATGTTTTCCTCCAGGTCATACAATCCAGGTGCCCAGAGGCCACAGGGGTGCCTGCCCACAGCAGCTCCCAGATAACTTCTTGTGTAACGCATGCTCAGACCTCACTCAGGAAAGGCGGCTCTTGCTCTGTTCACTTTGCAGGACCTCCCGGCCCTTCTCCTCTCAGGGCCCTACAGTGATAAAGATCGCCACCCGGTTCCTCCGGGGGCTGCTCCACCACCCACAGGTTCTGCCTGTCCTGGCGTTGTTCTTGGGCTCAATCAGTCTTTAGATTTTCTCCCTCAAGGATCCTCATGCTGTTCGAGATTGTAAAGTAAACCCATTGTATTTTTTTAAACATATACATATATATTTTTTAATCCTCACCCAAGGACATGCCCACTGATTCTCAAGAAAAGGGAAGGGAAAGAGAAAGAAGGAGACAAACATCAGTGTGAGAGAGAAACACTGATTGGTTGCCTCTTGTATGCGCACCGGACCAGGGATCGAACCCCTAGCCCAGGCACGTGCCCTGCTGGGAATCGAACCCTCCAGCCACCTCTTGGTCTACGGGTCAGCGCCCAACCAGCTGAGCCACACTGGCCAGGGCCACACTGCATTTCTTAGTAAAAACTGAGTTTTCCATTTCAGTCAAAGATTCGTTACCCTGGATCATCATGCATCTATTTTTCCTTTCCTTCCTCCCCCTACTACAACCCTCTTTGCCTGCTCTGTCCAGGGCTATAACACTCATCACCTGCCAGCATGCTACATGACTCTTATTATTTATTTTTTGTCTCTAGTCACCAGAATACAAGCTTCATGTGGAGAGGGATTTTGTCTGCTTTGTTCACTGGTGTATCCCTAGTGCCTATAAGAGTGGCTGGTACATACTAGGTCCTCAGTAAGTATTTGTTGAAAGACAATTAAAATGCACATAATTTTGCATTAGACTGTGAGCTCCATGAGGTAGGGGCAATACCCATTTTGGTTACCACATGCACAATCGACTAGCACAGGGCCTGGCACAAAATAGGTACTTCATAAATATTTGTTAATATGGCCCTGGCTGGTGTAGCTCAGTGGATTGAGTGCGGGCCTGCAAACCAAAGGGTCACTGGTTCGATTCCTAGTCAGGGCACATGCCTCCGTTGCAGGCCAGGTCCCCAGTGAGGGTCACATGAGAGGAAACTACACATTGATGCTTCTCTCCCTCTCTTTCTCTCTCCCTTTCTCCAAAATAAAAATAAACAAAATCTTATGAAAAAAAGTTCTTATTAAAAAAGTTTTATGTAAAATGATGTCATATTTTGTATGCTGTCTCTCAGACTAGGTGGATGACAAATTACTAAGGCAAAGGTCAAAAAAGACCTAGATATCATTTATCAGATTGGTCTGGTGACCATAATTGGACATTAATAGATTAAGGATTTGATTTTTGGAAAGAATTTGGAACATAGTAATTATTCTTCATTACAGATAGAGAGCAAATTTGTGTGATATAAACATTCAACTGGACAATGGGTAGGGAAAAAGTCATAAAAAATGCCACCAAAACAGGAGAGGTGACAGAATGCATAATCACAATTCTGTGCTTTCCCCCCAGTATTGAACTAATAATTTCCTTTTGGCCCTGGCTGTTGTAGCTCAGTGGATTGAGTGCCAGCCTGTGAACCAAAGGGTCACTGGTTCGATTCCCAGTCAAAGCACATGCCTGGGTTGTGGGCCAGGCCCCTTAGGGGGTGCGCAAGAGGCAACCATACATTGATGTTTCTTTCCCTCTTTCTCTCTCTCTGACCCTTTGTCTAAAAATAAATAAATAAAATCTTTTTTTCTTTTTGTTAAATGGAAAAGACATATATAGATTCCTAATGAAGGTAGAAGATACACCAAATGTACCCATTTGGGCTTGAAAAAAAAAGGTAGGTCTACATATACTGTTTCGGAAAGGTGTCCAAGATATATTGTGAAATGAAGAAAGCAGAGTTTAAGAAATCAAGATGCAGAATAGTATGATCCTACAAACATAAAGGAAAATGTGTACATGTCTGGTTTAAGAAACTATTTTACAATGTTACCTCTGGGGAGTGGGATGGGAAATATTTAATCTTATTTCCTCCTCTACTTTTGGATTTTGTACATTACCTTTACATATATATTAATATTTTATTTATTTATTTTTAGAGACGGGGGAGGGAGACAGAGAGGGAGAGAAACATCCATGTGAGAGAGATACATCGATAAATATGCCCCCAACTGAGGCCTTGCCCTTCAAACCAGGCATGTGTCCTGACTGGGAATCAAACCAGTGACCTTTCGGTTCACAGGCCGGCACTCAATTCACTGAGCCACACCAGCCAGGTCACTTTTATATATTTTAATTTAAAAAGATGAATGATCAAAAGTAAAAATAAAAAGATAAATTATCATCCAATCAAAGCACATGATTAGGTTTTAGATATTCATTTGTCACTACTAGATGGCACTTCCAATGGAATGCACAGATGTGATTTTCAGTTAGCTTTAGGGTGCTTTTTCTTACCTAAGAGGGTGCTTACTTAGGGGAACCACCTACCTAGAAGGGGACCATGGGAACATTCTTTCACCTGCAATGATGGCATTTACTCCAGTTCTAGCCAGACCTCTAGTGTGCTGAAAGTCTTATCCCAACTGAGTGAAGAAGCAGAGCATATAGGACCATAGGTTTGGAGCTGAATGGAAGAGGGCCAGGGGGAGCCCTGGTCAATGTTGCTCAGTTGATTGGATCACCGTCCTGTCCCATAAACCAAAAAGTCTCAGGCTTGATCCCTGGTTAGGGCCAATACCTTGGCTGCAAATTTTGCCCTCAGTTGGGGCACATATGGGATTAACGTTTCCCTCTCTCATTGATCTTTCTCTCTCGAATCATTGTTTCTTTCTCCTTTCCTTCTTTTCTCTCTAAAATCAATGAGCATGTCCTTGGTGGGGATTAAAAGAGAAAAAGGGGGTAGGGGGAGAAGCTGTGGGTAGGAAGCACTGGGCAAGGGATCAAGGACGTGGAGCAGCAAGGGTGGGGAGAGCCAGCTGTATACTCTGGTCGGGCTTTTCTCTTCCCTTTGCTTTGTCCTTGGCTCTACTTCCTCCTCAGGCTGATTCCTGCTGAAGAGCACCTGGCAGGCAGAGGACTTGTGATCACTAAGTCTCTTCAAAGCTAAGATTACACAATTCTGTTGTAGTTTACCCTGCTACCCTTGACCCAATCCCCCCCTTTTCTCTGAGGTGTTTCCAAGAACCCAGACCCTTCCTTTGCCCACTCCCCTACCTATATAAAACCCCTGGGGTCAGAGGTGATTCTGCCTCGTCGGAGATAAGACTATTGGAAAAAGGGATTTGCACAGTATGAAAATAGCCAAGGAAGACGCAAAGTAATCTTTCAATGAACTTTTTATTGGCCTCCTGCCCTGCCAAGGGATGCCCCACTTCTGCGGCCTTTAATGCCTCAGAACTTTGGTGTCGTTGACCTCAGACACGACTCTGCCGTCCACAATCCTGCGGGTCGTGGTCTTTTGGATGGTTTGTAAGGAGGGGCTCCTGTCCAGGGCGTCGACAAGACTGTAACAGGAGACCAAACCTCAGTTATAAACAGTCCCACAGAGAAGGGAGACAAAGAAAGTGGAGGAAAAAAAGCCTCTTATCCCCGTGCCCTTTATCTCCAAGATCCCCTTGGCCACTCCCTCCATAAAAAGGAAACCCAAGGCCAAATTCCATGTGTACACTAAATACAGCTAGGAGCAATAATTAGATCATCCTCTTCACCAGAAGGGAACCTCTGTAACGGCTACTTGCTTGGAGACAAAGGGGCACTCAGGAGTCCGGTGCTCAGCAGGGCTTTCAAAAGCTCAGGATTTGGGGAGAAGTGATATCTTGACCCTAGCTGGTGTGGGTTGGAAGGACAGCCCCACTTACTTGAAGTCTTCCCCTTCTTCCAGTAGGCTGCGGTAGGTGGCAATCTCAGCCTCCAGCTTGACCTTGATGTTCAGCAGGGTCTCATACTCCTGAGCCTGGCGCTGCCCCTCTGCCCGAGTCTGGGCCAGCTCCGACTCCAGGTGCAGCAGGATCCCGTTGAGCTGCTCCATCTGCATGGCATAGCGTGTCTCCACCTCCCTCAGGCTGTTCTCCAAACTGACCTTCTGCAGGGGGCACAGGGAAACGGGTCGGGTGAACCTTGAGGTGCAGTGGAGAGAGAGTCAACAGCTTTCCGCAGAGTGGTTCAAAACTCAGGACTTCACTCTTTGCAACTCCTTTGAGCAACTACTCTGTGCCAGCTTCTAGGGTAGGGAGGCAGGAGCAGCAGGAAAGGCAGAGTAACAACTCTTTCTGGGCAAAAGGAATTCATGAAGGAAGGGGTAGGATTTGGGCTAAGACAGAATGGGTCTGAGGCAGACAGAGGTCAAGGGGCCGGGAGGAGCTGGGGCAGCTGAAGTGAGGGCTCTTACCAGATTCCTCATTGAGTCCAGGTCGATCTCCAAGGACTGGACCGTGCGTCTCAGCTCCGTGAGTGTCGTCTCAGCAGCGCCTATCTCAGCGGTCTGCGAGGTGACCACTGTGGTGCTCTCTTCAATCTGCAGGAGATACGATGCTCAGGTCCCTCCTTCTCAGTCTGCCTCCCTCCCTCCCCCTTGGGCCACTGTGCCCAGTAAGTGTCCATCTCTTTCCCTCTTGTACCTGATGGGACCAGTACTTGTCCAGCTCCTCTCGGTTCTTCCGAGCCAACTCGTCATACTGGGCCCGGATGTCTGCCATGATTTTGCCGAGGTCCTGAGATTTGGGGGCGTCCAACTCCACAGTCAACCCAGAATTGGCAATCTGGTTTTGTAGACCATTGACCTCCTAAAGGAGAGAAGAGGGGCAGAGTGAGGAGGGGCTCAAGGTTGAGCTCTAGTAAAGTTCTTCAGCTGTGACTGGCTCTTCCAGGCCTACAGGATCAGTTGGACGAGAGAACAGGAAGCTCTTACTTAGCTTTGCACTTTTGGGTAAAATGCAACCCACTTACTGCCCGTGCCTGTCACTCACGTGTGATTTTTCTCTCCTCACTTCACTCTATCTCTCCACCTACCCTCCTTCCACAAACCTGCTCTTCACACCTTCTTCCAAGAAGCCCTGCCAGCTCCACCTGTGCTCACTCCTCCTCCATCACCCCTCACTCCTGGTGCTGGCTGCTTCTCCCTTCGTCTTCATCTATTCTCTCACCCATGACCTCTTGACTTCACCACGTTGTAAGTTAGGTTCCTCACTGAGGATGGCAACAGTCTGATTGAGAGCCCAGGCTGGTAGTTTAAACTTTCCTGCAAGACTACTTGCAGGTAGCCTGCTCTGTTATTCCCCCAGACTCGTCTTGGCCCCTGGTTTCTGGCCTGGCCGGTGGCCCCTGCTTGCCTCCTCGTGGTTCTTCTTCATGAAGATCAGTTCCTCCTTGAGAGTCTCGATCTCTGTCTCCAGCTGCAGCCGAGTGATATTGGTGTCATCAATGACCTTTCGGAGCCCATTGATGTCATTCTCCACAGACAGGCGCATGGCCAGCTCTGTCTCATACCTGTGGAAGTGGAGGTGATTAGATCTAGAAGCTTCTTCAACTCATGCCACCTAAGAGCAGCACTGTGCCCACTGCCAACAGAAACTGAGTTGGGAATCAGATGGCAATCCTCTGAGTGCCATTCCTGGCTCTAAGTATTCTTAAACTGGGTTATGTGAATGAATGAACTGACGGAGCGTCTCATCCATCCAGCTCCACCCACAGCTGAACAAGATCCCACTCTGAGCCCCTAGCTGTCCTAGCTCAGGAAGCAGAACCTTCTTAGCTCCATCCCTAGTTCCCTAATGCCCCCAGTCTTACTTGACTCTGAAGTCCTCAGCAGCAAGACGGGCATTGTCAATCTGCAGAACGATGCGGGCATTGTCCACAGAATTTGCAAAGATCTGAGGATTGGTGAGAAAGATTGCTCCATGAGTAAGTCAATGGTGGGATGGGCTCAGTGTGTGAGAGGCATATGTCTCAGTGAAAACATCCGTGTCCCAGGAATAGCCGGAGTCTATCAGCTTCCACCTGTGCCCCTCACACTGTTCCCTCCTTTCCTGAATTCCCAAATACCTGGACTCCTACCAGTCTCCCGCTGTGTCTCCTTTGGAGCCTCTTCTGGCTGGCTTACTGGAAGTGAGCAGCTACTGCTATACAAGTCCTCTCCCTGGCCTTCTCCTGGCATTTTTTTTTCCCCTAGGGCACCTGCTCACCTCCCCACCCTCCACCTCCCATGTAGGCCTCCGGAGTACTCTTAGTATGACTCAGCCTTAACCACATCCGCTTAACCCTCCACCTGTTCCCATTTGGCCAGAAACCTGTGTCTGGGTCCTCTTTTTGGGCCTTGTCTCACCTCCTTTGATGCTGTTCATTTCCCAAGCTCTGGCCTTCCCTTCCCACTTTCTCCAGGGAAAGGACCAGCTCATACAGTCTCCACCCTTGCGGGTCCCATCGGCTAGGGGTAAATGTGGAAACCCAGGGCACTCCTAACACCCTCCCTGAACAGTAGATAGAGGGCGGGGTGGAAACAGAAGGTCCGGGAGGGAGTCTATGTGCCCCACCCTATACAAATTCCTATCCTTGGGAGAGGGGGTGGAGGAGATACCGCGTGGAGGGTAAACGGGGCTGGGATTTGGGCTGTTCCTTCCATGGCCCTTTACCTGAGCCCTCAGGTCCTCGATGGTCTTGAAATAATGCCCCCAGTCTCTGATCTGGGGTCCCTTCTTCTCTAAGTGTTCCCGGATTTTGATCTCCAGTCTCCGATTATCAGCCTCCAGGCTTCTCACCCTCTCCAGGTAGGAGGCCAGACGGTCATTCAGGCATTGCATAGTCTCCTTCTCGCTCTGGATGCCCCCTATGCCCACCAGACCCCCGGCCACCCCTGCAGCCGGGCCCCCGGATCCCCAGCTGCCCCGCAAGCTGGTGGAGCGGGACACGGAGATCCGGGAGCCCGAGCCCCCGGCGCCAGCATAGACGCTGGCCGCGCTGCTGGTCGGTCGGACCCTGTAGCTGGGCGGCTGCACGGAGCCCAGGGTCCGGTAGCTTGTGGAGAAGCTGGAGCGTGTGCTGAAGCTCATATTGTTCAGGGAGGAAGGTGAGCAGCCGAGACTCAGGTTGAAGCTGCAGTGAGTGCCAGGTCCGCGACTTAAGTTTATAGGGCGGAGGGAGGAGCTGGGGACCCGTCGGGCAGGCCCCGCCCCCTCCCCGTGTCGCAGCGCTCAGGCCACAGGTGGACTGCCGCGGGCCGCACAGCGAGCGCCTAGGTTTCAGACCCTGCCTCCTCCCTCATAGCACAGCCCTGCCAAGGCCACCCTCGACCCCCTAGAAAGGGGGTGACTAACCTAGAAGGACAAGGGCAGAAAGTGGTGTTTGCCCTGTGATTTCAAGGGCAGGAAATGACGTTATTATACCCCTCCCCAGGTAGAGGAGGTGCTGGCCGGTTGAGAATTTGGGAGTTTGGGGGAATGGGAGAGTGGGGTGGGGTGTGAGCCTCCATAGCTGTTCTCAGTCTGCAGCCCAAGTTTTGACCTTGAGGGGATCTTGAGGGGATCCTGGAGCACTAGGGTTCCTGGGGAAGAAAAGGTGGGGGCTGGAGAAGAGGAAGAGAGACTCAGTCTTGAGCCTCAATTCTGCTGGTTTACACATTTGACTCCCAGCACACGTGGGTCCCAAACATGCCCACTCGCACACGTGCACTAGCACACACTCCTACCTGTATCACACATGTGCCTGTCACTCACCAAATATGTGCAGGCTCCTGAAGACATGCTCACTCCCTGAACCCACCCTCACTGTGCCTCCCACCCCCAATTCTCTCCTGTGGGAGGCCTGACTTCCATGGAATGCTTCGTGATTGGGACAGGAGATAGGACAGGTCCGCTCTTCTGTCCACCTGTGAATCAGCCTTGACTACACCGCTCGGTAAACAAATAGTGTCTG